>JAQJVL010004200.1:0-48465 GCA_035578905.1 Stictocephala bisonia | reverse complement strand
ATACATACGTGATTTAAGTTCAAATAATATACCATTTTGGAGATGGAAAAGAATATATTACAATGTGGATTGTGGAATCTATTTCGTGCACATTTTTATTATTTTAAGTCTCTTAAATTACTTATATTTTTATCGTATGGTTTTTTTGTCAGCTATCATTATTATTATTATTATTATTATTTTTAAATTTCAAATTATGTAAAAGCTGAGTTTTATAGCTGGACAAAAAGTCCACAGTCATTACACTATAATGAAAATCAAAAATAAATAAACAAATAACAAACGATCTCCTGCCACAAAGCTAAATCCAGTCATCAAGCCATTTAAGACCTGACTCACTGATCCTATTTATGCTAGCTAATCCCTCCATAAAAAGCGTAAGTGGCACTCTGTAACTATGTGATCCATTGTTTGGATAGGAAATTACTAAATCGTAAAATATTATTGTTTGTAGGTTAAAAATACTTAATATTTAAAATACTAATATTAACCACTTTTACTTTACAAACAATAATATTTTACTACTTTTCCATGAGAAAATATTAAAATATAATATTATATTCATTATAATGCATATATATAAAATATGATATTAAATTTAATAAGGAATTTTCAATTGCTATTCTTTTAAAAGTTCTCGATACGAAAAAGGGTTTAGTTTTACTGTGAAATGAATAGTAAAATATGTCTTACATTGACTATGTGGGGTAGATGTGTGTGTATATATATATATCGTTATTTACAAAGGGTAGTGAAGGGTATTTGTAATAAAATGAGGATACTGTTGCATGTGCACTAAGTAAACGATATTATCTTAAAAGTACATATGGCATCGTTACACTGATTAGGGTCGGACAAATAAACAAATACAGTTACAAATAAATAAATAGCTTAATTTAGTTTGTTACTCTGTTGTTATTACATAAAACATCATCAGTCATGTATGATAATTACTATTACATCACCGTGGTGTTTAATGAACTGTCAGTGATTTGATAGATACATAATCGTGCCTTTATCAGGTAAATTAGTCTCCCGATAATCCTGGATTAGTTTTTACAATCTATAATCTCTTGCATAATCGGTAACAGCATTGAAATGAAAATTCAATTTCATTAATACCAGTCATTTGGTTATTTTAAAATTACTATTTTAAGACCTTTTTTGCGTTCATTTAAACTAAAATGTAATAATTAAATTTTTCATTTTAACCATAAATTATTAAATACTTAGCAATGATAGTATTTCAGGAGAAAATATTTTTTGAGAGAAAATTAACAAAATAACTGTTTATTTAATACATTTACGACGGATTATATGTACAATTTACAGTCAAACATAAAATGGCTCTTGTTAAAGTTCTGTACATTTTAAAGGCACTTCGAAGTACTTCAGAATTATAAAAAAATAATTCTATAAGAACTCGCATATTTTCATAAGCAAGTAATTAAATTCCAAAATGTGATTTATTACAGTAATAAGGTCATAGATAAAAAAAATCAATGTATTAATGCAGTTACATTTCTTAAACCTATCTAAGTGGGTAGACCTTTTTCAACAATGCATAACTCTAATAAATGCTGTCTGAATAACAAATTGCCTTTTGAAATCCAATTATGAAGTATTTTTAGCCGATGAAGTAGTAAAAGCTCGTGGAATTTGTTCCAATTAGAAAGGAGTGTTAGTCAGAAACAATTATTTGGTATGTAGGCTTTTATTCAAATGGGAAGATTATTTCTAACATATTTATCTGACTACTCGGAAACTATCTGATGTAATAAACAATTGACAGTTGCTTTAAAACGTACATTTTAGGCATTGTATTGACGTTTCATAAGTTACTATTTTAATGTACAATGGCACAACTAATTTAGAAATGTTCTTTCAACTAACAGTAAATTTAGACTACCACAGTTCTGGGATCTTTTACGGAAAATATTAAAATAAACGGTAATTCACTACCACTTGATAACTATTCTATTGCTCTAAAAAGTGTTCCCCAATCATTTTTACTCCCACTGTGGTATTCCTTATCCGCTAGGAATTCAATAGTAGTATAGTATGTACGTCCCAGGACAGTGTGACGTCACGCCAGACCGCTACCAGGACAGGGTCAAAGGTCACCGCTAATCTGTTATCAGCCACGTGTTGACCTTGAGGTCAAGTTTACTATTGTTTACAACTGTTATCAGCCACGTGGTGACCTTGAAGGTCAGTTGGGCTAGGTCAGTGTTGTTTTGGTGTGACGTCACGCCGTTTTCGCGCTCTTTCGTCAGCTGAACTGTTTTTTCCAACAACAGTGTTACCAACTCACGCGATGCAGAAAGAAAATATCTCAGTGCTGCCAACTCACACGATTTATTACATTATACTATAATAAATACTGTATACGATTATTAAAAATTATTTCCATATATTAAATACAAACGCGTCGTTTTTTCGGTGTTACAGTAATATTTTAATTTAAATTCGTAATCCTTTTTTACGTTTAAACTATAATAAATACGAATACGATTATTAAAAATACAAACTCGTTAATAAATACGTTAAAATATGTTCGTTAAGTATTAGGAGAACAGAACTTGGCAAGATCTCTGAAGTCGAGCGTTGGCGCGCTATCATATCGCTTGACCTTAGTGTCAGCCGGCGCGCGCTTTATCAGCCCGCTGGTGCACAACTTTTCTTGGCTACAATTACGGTTCCTCTTCACTTCTGCTAGCCTAATACTCTATTTATTTTAAAACTTCTAAATTCGTTCACCTGAGCTAAATAAGGTATAATATGTTTAAATAAAATTAATTGAAGGATTGTTCTTAACCAGTCAACGTCTTTTTCCCCTGATTTAATCCTATAAAGAGTATTTAAATTATAGTTTTCATACATATAGTAGATGATATTCATATAATAATTAATATTTATATTTTCGAAAACTCTATGAAAAGAGACGTGCTTTAATTAAAGTGTAATTTTTCTTGTTACACAGTATTAATTTGAATAATATTTTGTATTTTATATAGTATTAATTTGTTCTGACCGTTTAACAAATGAACCAGAGGTTTTTTTTCTTCATTCGTATTTTACTATAATAAATCCATGTACTATAATAAGTGCATCGATTCATCAGTATGGTCAACCGATATTTATTCTTTGTCACGTTATGATATAATAGTTGTTATTGTGCTAGCCTGATACTTTGTTTTTCATTGCATGTTGTTCGTATTCCATATATAAGTGGTTTTTTCCATATATTTAGTAGATGTATAAAAAATAAAAAGCATATTATATTTTATTTAATATTTAATTTAATATTTAAAAATCGTAAGGTAATATACTATTCTATAATTTTTTAATGACATGAGTAATACAATATTTAAATTCTGTTATGGAATAAGTTATAGTAATATTTAATTAATTATTTAAAAATCGTAAGGAGAAGTTGTATTGCAGATATTTTTAAAGTAATAAGTCGCAAAATATTTAAATGTTATTTAGGATAAAGTATAATAATGTAAATTATTAAATACTGAAAACTCTATAAATAATACTGTCCTTTTTAAAAACCAACTGATGTATTTGTATGGTATGAAATTGTCCAAGTTCAATTTTGCTGATGCAATGTTTCATCATATGTACTTGTGGTAGTAAGACTGATATAAAAAGTCATATAATTCAATAAAAATCTGCAAAGAGTGGAAACTTCATCTGTACATACATGTATCTCAACAACAACAACCAAAGTTTAATCGATTGGTAAATATTTGTAAGAATGTTTATTTTTAATATATACTCTATATGTGGTAGTAAGAACAGATGATATAAAAATTCATTATAATTCAATAAAATCCGCAAAGAGTGGAAACTTAAAGTAATACAATATTTAAATTCTGTTATGGAATAAGTTATAGTAATATTTAGTTAATTATTTAAAAAATCGTAAGGAGAAGTTGTATTGCAGAAATACTGTCCTTTTTAAAAACCAACTGATGTATTTGTATGGTATGAAATTGTCCAAGTCCAATTTTGCTGATGCTATGTTTCATCTGTACATACATGTATCTCAACAACAACAACCAAAGTTTAATCGATTGGTAAATATTTGTAAGAATGTTTATTTTTAATATATACTTATATGTGGTAGTAAGGACTGATGATATAAAAATTAATATAATTCAATAAAAATCCGCAAAGAGTGTAAACTTAAGTAATACAATATTTAAATTCTGTTATGGAATAAGTTATAGTAATATTTAGTTAATTATTTAAAAATCGTAAGGAGAAGTTGTATTGCAGAATACTGTCCTTTTTAAAAACCCAACTAGATGTATTTGTATGGTATGAAATTGTCCAAGTCCAAATTTTGCTGATGCTATGTTTCATCTGTACATACATGTATCTCAACAACAACAACCAAAGTTTAATCGATTGGTAAAATATTTGAAGAATGTTTATTTTTAATATATAAGAATGTTTATTTTTAATATATACTCTATATGTGGTAGTGAGACAGATATAAAAATTCATATAATTTAATACAAATCTTCAAAGAGATGAAACTTCATTAGTAGACCTATATGTACATGCATTTTCTCAACAACAACCAAGTTTTCTAGTTGGCTCTGGTAACCTAAATGGTGACTTTTTTCTTTCATAAATGGTTCAATAATACTGTATTTACAGTAATTATTCAAATTAATAATTTATATTTAATATAGTAATAATTTGTTGTGATCATTTAATATTCAAACCAGATGCACCTTCTGCTAAAGGATAGATGTGTCTGAATATTTGTTAGTAAATTTGATATTAGTTGATATTGGTAATGATTTAAATTATGAGTCAAGGTAGTTCAATTATTATTCCCTCACACGTTAGTTAAAACAATCGAATAATATTGAATTGCGAGCCATATTTAGACTCTATTTAATATTACAATAGGTAACATTCGCTTATAAGATATCAATAAAGTCCCTCTATTTACAAACTATCCCATTATTTTAACCTAATAACATAAATAATTACTTTATAGATGTAAATTGCTGTTATTTATTATAAATTTAACTACAAGACTTCAATAAGTTATATTCTACTTATGACAAGGTTATCAAAATAAAATCTTATACACATTTCATTTCAGACTTGTTAAACAAAACGTTTATTCATCAATTTGCATACTTAAGTCCTTTTGTTGAGAAGATTTTTTTTTTATGTGAGTGTATAAATATAGAATTGAAAAATAATAGGTTTTATTTTCTCTAATATATTACAATAGGCTATAGATGTGAAGTTCTCTATACATTTCATTTCAGATTTCCATTAGGATCTTACGCACAAGAGCCTTAAGTAAAATGTTAATCTAATATGTTAAACACATTTTAGCTTGCAGTTCTGTAAATATTAAATGGATAAAAATGTTTAATTTCTCCAAGAAAGGATCTTCATACATGTCCTAAACTATTATAATATACCACGATTAAAATAAATGGCACATTAAGTTAAAAATATGTTTTTTCCTACATTGTAAAGATAATGAATTGAATAATACTTTCTCTATTAATGAATTGAGTAAATAAAACAACAATGAATCCATTAATAACTGTATAGTGTATTAAATGTCGTATATTATGTTGATAATTTTATTATTAATACGAGCCTTTTCTTATAATTTCAACATAAATATTACAAACACGTATTGAAAAAAACCGAACTTTCAAATAACTTTAAAAAAACTTGTGACTGATTCAACACGAATAATTTATTTGATAACTTCTTTATTATAGATTTCGGTATTTTTTAAAAATAAGATATATCAAACGTTTATCGCAATTAAAAGTTATACATCATTACTGATTTACTCATTAAATAAAAACTAAACTCATTGGCTCAATTTGAACGGAAAAAAAACAATATAAAAATGGAATATAATACAATATAGATACATATGCCCTAAGTTTTAAGATGAAACGTTTCTTGTATATGAAAAATCTATCCAAGTTCAATTTTGTCAGTGTCCGTATGTTGTGCAAGGGAGAGAACTAAGTATCAGGCTGGTCAATTAGTTGAAAATCAGGCCAATAATACGTGTTTTTATCCAACGTAAAGCTCTATGTTACCTAGTTTTACTGGTTGCTAGACTTTTTATAATACAGTCAATCAGCCTACTTATGTAATCATTCATATTCACCTTAGAATACGTTCAATCTTGTGTTGCCTTCTCATATCTAAGAATAATACTTTATATTGTTTTCTCTTAAAATGAGCCGTGAGAGTAAATACTATAATAATTGTTATGTTTAAATAATTTGTATAACACAGGTTATACCAAATCAACCGTTTAAGTTTATCTTCTTTTGTCTACATATCTTTTATATTCGGTTTAATGATAGAAATAAAGATGTAATAAAAATGATAGTAAAATAAATTAAACTTAGCTAAGTAAATTAATTTCGTGTTTTCATAAAGATATTTTTACTAGTATCCGCATTATAGATTTCTAAAGAGATGGTAAACATTAGAGCCTGCAGTTCTGTATATCTGGATAAATATTAAATGGATAAAAATGTTTAATTTCTCAAATAAAGGATCTTCATACATGTACAACTATTATAATAAACATGAGAGAAACGTCTAAATATAAATGACACTTTAAATTAAAAAGCATTATTTTTCCTATTTTGTAAAGATAGTTTCTCTTATCAATGAATTGGGTAAATAAAACAACAATTTTATGAATCCATTAATAACATTATAGTTTTGTCAATGTCCGTATGTTGTGCAGGGGAGAGAACTGAGTATCAGGCTTGTCAAACTAACGTATTACTGTCGGCTGAGCAGAACGAAAGAAAGATAAACGAAAAAATTAGTTTAATTTCTTATTAGTATAGCGCAAATAAATGCAAATCTATAGCATAGCGCACTCGAATAGACTCAAATTAAATCACTTACTTATTGAATGAAAATATAATCTTTGCATTAAAAGATGTATAAAATATGCACACTGTGGCCCTATAGTAAAAACCCATTTAGTGGGAAAGCAAAACTGATTCACCACGAGTAGTTACATTTTAGAACTTACTAAAACCTAGTGTCATAACTATGACCCGCCTTTTTGATCACTTTGTTGATGGCAAACAAAGAATCTATATATAGAACATTCCTTCCATAATACGAGAATATTTGTATAACAATTAGTCTAAACTAAATGTACCAGTTGTATTAACTTTGAAACCTAAGTAAATCGGTCAAAAAATCATATATGAGTAACTCAAGTAATAAAATATAAATTTCTTTATAATTACAATGATTTTTAATTACGTTCATTCTAATTTGATGTGATTAAAATTTTAGTTTTTGTCATGAACATTTTCTGTGTGATAAATATAGCCAATAAATAAATAAAACACCAATGTTAATTATTCTGAATTTTTACATTTTAGTAAACAAGTACTATGATTAATCGTTTAAGAGCTTTATATCAAAACATCTTCTTTACTATGTATCGTACATATACGTATCATTAATATAAAATACTGGATTTATAAGATATAACATGATTTTTACACGGTTAATTTTCAGTATTTCCGAGGCTATAAATATCTAATAATCGCGCAAATTGTATAGCGATAACAATTATATGAATAAACATAAAATAATGGATATACACACATCTATTACATTTATAAAAGGATAACTAATAATAATTATCTAGGTGTTACTATATTTTTAGTTATTTATACAATCATTCACCTCAATGACCCCATAAATTTGAACTAATATATAAGACATCAAAACCACAAAAATGTATAAATCAAACGATTTATTTTAAATTACCAACTGAATTAGTTTAGGATAAAAAAATAAGGTATTATACAAATGAAACACTTCTTATAACACCATTAGGATGTTTACATAAGAGCTTTCAAATAAAATGTAAGTCTAAAATTGCTTCGCATATTAGAGCTTGCAGTTTTGTAAATCAAACTATAACATTAAATGAACGAAATATTTTTTTATTTCTCAAAGAGGGGATCTTCATACGTATTCAACCACTCTATTAAAACTTAGCGAAACGATATTAAGATGTGAATGACACTATGTTTAAAGCAGGTTTTTTCCTATTTTGTAAAGATAATCAAACGTAAAAAACAACAATTTTAATAATTCCGTTAATAACTACTTAGTGAATTGAATGTTACATAGTATATTACTAGTTCATAAAATGGTCTTTTGCTTATGACTGATTTTAAGTGAATAATTTATTTTGGTAAACATGACAAAACAGATAGGACCAACTTCGTTACATAGAACTGGTGGTCAGTCCCATTTAGAGATATACACTTATGTAAATTTTTTTGTATAATCCTTATTGCTTGACTTCTTTTAGATTACAAAATAAAACTACTTAGTCTAGAATATACAAGCCTTGAAAATATTAAATATTTTTTAAATGGACAAAAATTTTCATTTGTCAAATAACGGATATAAATTCATATACAACAATTATATCATACTTGAGCCAAACTATTAAAATTAAAGTTCATCAACGACTGTAAAGGATAATTTATATAGTCAAATATTTGGGTAAATAAAACATTATACGAGACGTCTATGCAAGAAAGATATTATTATTCTTTATTTATTTGCAAATGTTTCACATATTTATTTACAAATAATGTCCTTGCTCAGAATCTTTGAACTTATGATTCTTCACTCCTTTCAGCTCGGCCATTAGTCTGTTGTAGAGTTCTTCCCCACACTCTTAGGACCGATGCTTTCAAATAATTTAATAAATGAGTATTCGTGATTTCTAACTTTGTTGCAAACGCCACAATCAGGACCACAAGCAGCTGTTTCTGTACGGTCCCTCTTAAATTTTATATTTTCTACATCCTCGACCAGTTCAGCCATTCTTTGAAGTTTTTTCTTCAGCTTCTGGACTCCAGCTAGGTTTTGCAAATCTCAGCTCAAACATGACCATCAGGAAGTTTGCACACATTGTACCTGTGGGTGATAGTGTTGTTACCCGGATGCATCTGGGTCAGAGTGTGATAAAGTGCCTGAAGAATACCTTTATGTAACTTGAAAACTGTATTGAAAGAGTGGTGGGTGGATAGTAACAGATTTATATATAAAATGTTGTCAAAATCGAACGGTTATTGTATCTTAAAGATAATGTTTCACACAAAACAGTTCACTCTTAACAAGTGTGATATTATATAACTAAGACATGTGTTTACTATAGTACAAACAATTTTTAATAAATTAATAATACTGGTTTTTGAAGCTAAAAATACACATATGAATGAAAATAATTTACGTTAAATTTCATTACTCATAATCCATATAAAAGGCATGTGATACTTTTGTTATTTTTAGTATTATAAAAATTAAAGACTATGAAAATAAATCAACTGCCATGATGCAATTAAAACGAATCTCAGCCATATTACAGTTGTATTATTTTTGTCTTTAGTTAGCATACATTTTTATTTATTTTTTTCCCAAAAAACTTGATATGATTTATTTGTAACGTAATTTTAGTTGACAAGGCTCATACATTGTAAAACTGTACATTGTGAAGCCAAATAAATTAATTTGAATATGAAGTGTAATTGAACATACAATACACTCCCTTTCATCCAAATAATGAACTTTATACTTTAGGTAACACTAAAAAACCTTATACTCTACGAACAAAACTATACATTGTATATCTATGTAAATACAAATGTACATAACTAGACTTCATATTCGTATATTACATTCAAGTATGTAGGATTAACATAATGAACTTGGGTTTAGGACATTTATTTTATGATACCTATTTACGTTGTATTCATGTTATTTATATTAATATGGAATAGAAACTGTACTTTAGATAATAATTTATGTCTCAAACACAGTGAATTATTAGCATTGATATTAAGTAACACTCAAATAATAATATGGAATGAAAACTATAAGTTACTTTCAAAGCTAATTCCCACTCACTTTGTCTTATTAGAATTGATAGTAGAAACTTTCAAAATAATTCATATAACGTTTGTATTAACAAAACCATATGTATATTTTAAACTAGTTAGGCCAGAGGATTAAGGCAGTGAGGAAAGAACAAAGTAACCCAAATGCCGTTCAAAGACAAATAGAGCACACTTATTGTAATGTATTACAAATAAAGTAACCAAAACCACAATTGTTAAATGTAATGTTTGTCGTTGCGTTAAATAAATGAGAATGGTAATTTTGCACTTCATTGTTTTCTCTTAAATATATTTTTCCATGCCAAGGAAAATAACACATATGTTTTTAAATGAATGTATGTCTATGTTACAATAGGAATGTGTTGTTGTGTAATATTTAAAATAAATACTATCACTTTAAAACTTTCAAATGTTTATCCTCCTCCAACTAAATTTTTATACATTACATGTTATGTGTTCTGAATAATTAATTTATAGATAAAGAACATTTATTGAGAAAAGTTTCGTTAAATCATAGAAATATAATTACGTAATATGCTTAATGTTTAAGGCTTGGAGATAAATGAAACATATTACTCATAGTAAAATTTCTTTTTTCAAAATATTAATATAGTAAAACACAGTTACTTTGAATAAATACTATCTATTAATATAGCCTTATTCATTAAAATTATACGCACATAATACAATTTTAAAACAATCGTTATAAACTCAATTTGTCCTACTTTAAATCTATGTTTAGTTTGAAATATAATGCATAGTTACATTACGTATTAAACTTTTAATTTTTACTATTTTAATTAAAGTTTATCACAATGCGAGATAGAGTAGCTTACGGTAACTTTTTAGAGCAACTTCATTAAATTCGAACTGTGCACATACACATATAAAGGGGCTTATAAAATATTACTAAGTGTACTGTATAATTTATAATTTTTATTGTGAATATTTAATGTTAAACAGGAAATCCAATATTTAAAAATATTCTTATAGGTTATTAGAGGTATTCATCATTTTTTAAATGTTGTATTGTAAACGCGTAGTTTATTAAATTGTTTTGTAAAGACTGTAATGTGCTATTGTTTAGAATATAATATAAAAAAACTCTACTGTTTATAATGATCAGTTCAGAGGTAAATGTAAAGTGAAATGAAGTATCAGAGTCATAATAAATGTCATTAAATGGTGCAAATTATAAAATGTTACTTTATGTGTCATGCACTATCTTATTAATAAATTCAGGATTTGCAATAATATACTATAATGTATTAGTAATAGGAAATCTAAAATTATAAGATTTAATTACGTATATGTATATAAATAAAATATACACAGAAACTAACCAATATTGTTAATAAAATACGATTGATTCTAATAACCAGTCTGAATGCAAATATAGTTAATCTTAGCACAATGATCCGTACTAATAAGTCAAGATAACCATAGATAAAGTAAAAGGCCAACGCTGTAATTGATTTGTTATAGCATGAGTACACATTGGATTTCCTGTTTAACATTAAATATTCACAATAAAAATTATAAATTATACAGTATACTTAGTAATATAAGCCCCTTTATATGTGTATGTGCACAGTTCGAATTTAATGAAGTTGCACTAAAAAGTTACCGTAAGCTACTCTATCTGTGTTTGTGATATTCTTTGATTAAAATAGTAAAAATTAAAGTCTAATACTTAATGTAATTATGCATTATATTTCAAACTAAACGTAGATTTACAGTAGGACAAATTGAGTTTATAACGATTGTTTTAAAATTGTATTATGTGCGTATAATTTTAATGAATAAGGCTATATTAATAGATAGTATTTATTCAAAGTAACTGTGTTTTACTATATTAATATTTTGAAAAAAGAAATTTTACTATGAGTAATATGTTTCATTTATCTCCAAGCCTTAAACATTAAGCATATTACGTAATTATATTTCTATGATTTAACGAAACTTTTCTCAATAAATGTTCTTTATCTATAAATTAATTATTCAGAACACATAACATGTAATGTATAAAAATTTAGTTGGAGGAGGATAAACATTTGAAAGTTTTAAAGTGATAGTATTTATTTTAAATATTACACAACAACACATTCCTATTGTAACATAGACATACATTCATTTAAAACATATGTGTTATTTTCCTTGGCATGGAAAAATATATTTAAGAGAAAACAATGAAGTGCAAAATTACCATTCTCATTTATTTAACGCAACGACAAACATTACATTTAACAATTGTGGTTTTGGTTACTTTATTTGTAATACATTACAATAAGTGTGCTCTATTTGTCTTTGAACGGCATTTGGGTTACTTTGTTCTTTCCTCACTGCCTTAATCCTCTGGCCTAACTAGTTTAAAATATACATATGGTTTTGTTAATACAAACGTTATATGAATTATTTTGAAAGTTTCTTACTATCAATTCTAATAAGACAAAGTGAGTGGGAATTAGCTTTGAAAGTAACTTATAGTTTTCATTCCATATTATTATTTGAGTGTTACTTAATATCAATGCTAATAATTCACTGTGTTTGAGACATAAATTATTATCTAAAGTACAGTTTCTATTCCATATTAATATAAATAACATGAATACAACGTAAATAGGTATCATAAAATAAATGTCCTAAACCCAAGTTCATTATGTTAATCCTACATACTTGAATGTAATATACGAATATGAAGTCTAGTTATGTACATTTGTATTTACATAGATATACAATGTATAGTTTTGTTCGTAGAGTATAAGGTTTTTTAGTGTTACCTAAAGTATAAAGTTCATTATTTGGATGAAAGGGAGTGTATTGTATGTTCAATTACACTTCATATTCAAATTAATTTATTTGGCTTCACAATGTACAGTTTTACAATGTATGAGCCTTGTCAACTAAAATTACGTTACAAATAAATCATATCAAGTTTTTTGGGAAAAAAATAAATAAAAATGTATGCTAACTAAAGACAAAAATAATACAACTGTAATATGGCTGAGATTCGTTTTAATTGCATCATGGCAGTTGATTTATTTTCATAGTCTTTAATTTTTATAATACTAAAAATAACAAAAGTATCACATGCCTTTTATATGGATTATGAGTAATGAAATTTAACGTAAATTATTTTCATTCATATGTGTATTTTTAGCTTCAAAAACCAGTATTATTAATTTATTAAAAATTGTTTGTACTATAGTAAACACATGTCTTAGTTATATAATATCACACTTGTTAAGAGTGAACTGTTTTGTGTGAAACATTATCTTTAAGATACAATAACCGTTCGATTTTGACAACATTTTAATATAAATCTGTTACTATCCACCCACCACTCTTTCAATACAGTTTTCAAGTTACATAAAGGTATTCTTCAGGCACTTTATCACACTCTGACCCAGATGCATCCGGGTAACAACACTATCACCCACAGGTACAATGTGTGCAAACTTCCTGATGGTCATGTTTGAGCTGAGATTTGCAAAACCTAGCTGGAGTCCAGAAGCTGAAGAAAAACTTCAAAGAATGGCTGAACTGGTCGAGGATGTAGAAAATATAAAATTTAAGAGGGACCGTACAGAAACAGCTGCTTGTGGTCCTGATTGTGGCGTTTGCAACAAAGTTAGAAATCACGAATACTCATTTATTAAATTATTTGAAAGCATCGGTCCTAAAGAGTGTGGGGAAGAACTCTACAACAGACTAATGGCCGAGCTGAAAGGAGTTGAAGAATCATAAGTTCAAAGATTCTGAGCAAGGACATTATTTGTAAATAAATATGTGAAACATTTGCAAATAAATAAAGAATAATAATATCTTTCTTGCATAGAACGTCTCGTATAATGTTTTATTTACCCAAATATTTGACTATATAAATTATCTTTACAGTCGTTGATGAACTTTAATTTTAATAGTTTGGCTCAAGTATGATATAATTGTTGTATATGAATTTATATCCGTTATTTGACAAATGAAAATTTTTGTCCATTTAAAAAATATTTAATATTTCAAGGCTTGTATATTCTAGACTAAGTAGTTTTATTTTGTAATCTAAAAGAAGTCAAGCAATAAGGATTATACAAAAAAATTTACATAAGTGTATATCTCTAAATGGACTGACACCAGTTCTATGTAACGAAGTTGGTCATATCTGTTTTGTCATGTTTACCAAAATAAATTATTCACTTAAAATCAGTCATAAGCAAAAGACCATTTTATGAACTAGTAATATACTATGTAACATTCAATTCACTAAGTAGTTTATTAACGGAATTATAAAATTGTTGTTTTATACGTTTGATTATCTTTACAAAATAGGAAAAAACCTGCTTAAACATAGTGTCATTCACATTTAAATCGTTTCGCTAAGTTTTAATAGAGTGGTTGAATACGTATGAAGATCCCCTCTTTGAGAAATAAAAAATATTTCGTTCATTTAATGTATAGTTTGATTTACAAAACTGCAAGCTCTAATATGCGAAGCATTTTAGACTTACATTTTATTTGAAGCTCTTATGTATAACATCCTAATGGTGATATAAGAAGTGTATCATTTGTATAATACCTTATTTTTTTATCCTAAACTAATTCAGTTGGTAATTTAAAATAAATCGTTTGATTTATACATTTTTGTGGTTTTGATGTCTTATATATTAGTTCAAATTTATGGGGTCATTGAGGTGAATGATTGTATAAATTAACTAAAAATATAGTAACACCTAGATAATTATTATTAGTTATCTTTTTTAAATGTAATAGATGTGTGTATATCCATTATTTTATGTTTATTCATATAATTGTTATCGCTATACAATTTGCGCGATTATTAGATATTTATAGCCTCGGAAATACTGAAAATTAACCGTGTAAAATCATGTTATATCTTATAAATCCAGTATTTTATATTAATGATACGTATATGTACGATACATAGTAAAGAAGATGTTTTGATATAAAGCTCTTAAACGATTAATCATAGTACTTGTTTACTAAAATGTAAAAATTCAGAATAATTAACATTGGTGTTTTATTTATTTATTGGCTATATTTATCACACAGAAAATGTTCATGACAAAAACTAAAATTTTAATCACATCAAATTAGAATGAACGTAATTAAAAATCATTGTAATTATAAAGAAATTTATATTTTATTACTTGAGTTACTCATATATGATTTTTTGACCGATTTACTTAGGTTTCAAAGTTAATACAACTGGTACATTTAGTTTAGACTAATTGTTATACAAATATTCTCGTATTATGGAAGGAATGTTCTATATATAGATTCTTTGTTTGCCATCAACAAAGTGATCAAAAAGGCGGGTCATAGTTATGACACTAGGTTTTAGTAAGTTCTAAAATGTAACTACTCGTGGTGAATCAGTTTTGCTTTCCCACTAAATGGGTTTTTACTATAGGGCCACAGTGTGCATATTTTATACATCTTTTAATGCAAAGATTATATTTTCATTCAATAAGTAAGTGATTTAATTTGAGTCTATTCGAGTGCGCTATGCTATAGATTTGCATTTATTTGCGCTATACTAATAAGAAATTAAACTAATTTTTTCGTTTATCTTTCTTTCGTTCTGCTCAGCCGACAGTAATACGTTAGTTTGACAAGCCTGATACTCAGTTCTCTCCCCTGCACAACATACGGACATTGACAAAACTATAATGTTATTAATGGATTCATAAAATTGTTGTTTTATTTACCCAATTCATTGATAAGAGAAACTATCTTTACAAAGTAGGAAAAATAATGCTTTTTAATTTAAAGTGTCATTTATATTTAGACGTTTCTCTCATGTTTATTATAATAGTTGTACATGTATGAAGATCCTTTATTTGAGAAATTAAACATTTTTATCCATTTAATATTTATCCAGATATACAGAACTGCAGGCTCTAATGTTTACCATCTCTTTAGAAATCTATAATGCGGATACTAGTAAAAATATCTTTATGAAAACACGAAATTAATTTACTTAGCTAAGTTTAATTTATTTTACTATCATTTTTATTACATCTTTATTTCTATCATTAAACCGAATATAAAAGATATGTAGACAAAAGAAGTATAAACTTAAACGGTTGATTTGGTATAACCTGTGTTATACAAATTATTTAAACATAACAATTATTATAGTATTTACTCTCACGGCTCATTTTAAGAGAAAACAATATAAAGTATTATTCTTAGATATGAGAAGGCAACACAAGATTGAACGTATTCTAAGGTGAATATGAATGATTACATAAGTAGGCTGATTGACTGTATTATAAAAAGTCTAGCAACCAGTAAAACTAAGGTAACATAGAGCTTTACGTTGGATAAAAAACACGTATTATTGGCCTGATTTTCAACTAATTGACCAGCCTGATACTTAGTTCTCTCCCTTGCACAACATACGGACACTGACAAAATTGAACTTGGATAGATTTTTCATATACAAGAAACGTTTCATCTTAAACTTAGGGCATATGTATCTATATTGTATTATATTCCATTTTTATATTGTTTTTTTCCGTTCAAATTGAGCCAATGAGTTTAGTTTTTATTTAATGAGTAAATCAGTAATGATGTATAACTTTTAATTGCGATAAACGTTTGATATATCTTATTTTTAAAAAATACCGAAATCTATAATAAAGAAGTTATCAAATAAATTATTCGTGTTGAATCAGTCACAAGTTTTTTTAAAGTTATTTGAAAGTTCGGTTTTTTTCAATACGTGTTTGTAATATTTATGTTGAAATTATAAGAAAAGGCTCGTATTAATATAAATTATCAACATAATATACGACATTTAATACACTATACAGTTATTAATGGATTCATTGTTGTTTTATTTACTCAATTCATTAATAAGAGAAAGTATTATTCAATTCATTATCTTTACAATGTAGGAAAAAACATATTTTTAACTTAATGTGCCATTTATTTTAATCGTGGTATATTATAATAGTTTAGACATGTATGAAGATCCTTTCTTGGAGAAATTAAACATTTTTATCCATTTAATATTTACAGAACTGCAAGCTAAAATGTGTTTAACATATTAGATTAACATTTTACTTAAGGCTCTTGTGCGTAAGATCCTAATGGAAATCTGAAATGAAATGTATAGAGAACTTCACATCTATAGCCTATTGTAATATATTAGAGAAAATAAACTATTATTTTTCAATTCTATATTTATACACTCACATAAAAAAAAAATCTTCTCAACAAAAGGACTTAAGTATGCAAATGATGAATAACGTTTTGTTTAACAAGTCTGAAATGAAATGTGTATAAGATTTTATTTTGATAACCTTGTCATAAGTAGAATATAACTTATTGAAGTCTTGTAGTAAATTTATAATAAATAACAGCAATTTACATCTATAAAGTAATTATTTATGTTATTAGGTTAAAATAATGGGATAGTTTGTAAATAGAGGGACTTTATTTGATATCTTAAAGCGAATGTTACCTATTGTAATATTAAATAGAGTCTAAATATGGCTCGCAATTCAATATTATTCGATTGTTTTAACTAACGTGTGAGGGAATAATAATTGAACTACTTGACTCATAATTTAAATCATTACCAATATCAACTAAATATCAAATTTACTAACAAATTTCAGACACATCTATCCTTTAGCAGAAGGTGCATCTGGTTTGAATATTAAATGATCACAACAAATTATTACTATATTAAATATAAATTATTATTTGAATAAATACTGTAAATACAGTATTATTGAACCATTTATGAAAGAAAAAATGTCACCATTTAGGTTACCAGAGCCAACTAGAAACTTTGGTTGTTGTTGAGGAAAATGCATGTACAGATAGGTCTACTAATGAAGTTTCATCTCTTTGTAGATTTGTATTAAATTATATGAATTTTTATATCTGTCTCACTACCACATATAGAGTATATATTAAAAATAAACATTCTTATATATTAAAAATAAACATTCTTACAAATATTTACCAATCGATTAAACTTTGGTTGTTGTTGTTGAGATACATGTATGTACAGATGAAACATAGCATCAGCAAAATTGGACTTGGACAATTTCATACCATACAAATACATCAGTTGGTTTTTAAAAAGGACAGTATTTCTGCAATACAACTTCTCCTTACGATTTTTAAATAATTAACTAAATATTACTATAACTTATTCCATAACAGAATTTAAATATTGTATTACTTAAGTTTACACTCTTTGCGGATTTTTATTGAATTATATGAATTTTTATATCATCTGTCTTACTACCACATATAGAGTATATATTAAAAATAAACATTCTTACAAATATTTACCAATCGATTAAACTTTGGTTGTTGTTGTTGAGATACATGTATGTACAGATGAAACATAGCATCAGCAAAATTGGACTTGGACAATTTCATACCATACAAATACATCAGTTGGTTTTTAAAAAGGACAGTATTTCTGCAATACAACTTCTCCTTACGATTTTTAAATAATTAACTAAATATTACTATAACTTATTCCATAACAGAATTTAAATATTGTATTACTTAAGTTTCCACTCTTTGCGGATTTTATTGAATTATATGAATTTTTATATCATCTGTCTTACTACCACATATAGAGTATATATTAAAAATAAACATTCTTACAAATATTTACCAATCGATTAAACTTTGGTTGTTGTTGTTGAGATACATGTATGTACAGATGAAGTTTCCACTCTTTGCAGATTTTTATTGAATTATATGACTTTTTATATCAGTCTTACTACCACAAGTACATATGATGAAACATTGCATCAGCAAAATTGAACTTGGACAATTTCATACCATACAAATACATCAGTTGGTTTTTAAAAAGGACAGTATTATTTATAGAGTTTTCAGTATTTAATAATTTACATTATTATACTTTATTCCTAAATAACATTTAAATATTTTGCGACTTATTACTTTAAAAATATCTGCAATACAACTTCTCCTTACGATTTTTAAATAATTAATTAAATATTACTATAACTTATTCCATAACAGAATTTAAATATTGTATTACTCATGTCATTAAAAAATTATAGAATAGTATATTACCTTACGATTTTTAAATATTAAATTAAATATTAAATAAAATATAATATGCTTTTTATTTTTTATACATCTACTAAATATATGGAAAAAACCACTTATATATGGAATACGAACAACATGCAATGAAAAACAAAGTATCAGGCTAGCACAATAACAACTATTATATCATAACGTGACAAAGAATAAATATCGGTTGACCATACTGATGAATCGATGCACTTATTATAGTACATGGATTTATTATAGTAAAATACGAATGAAGAAAAAAAACCTCTGGTTCATTTGTTAAACGGTCAGAACAAATTAATACTATATAAAATACAAAATATTATTCAAATTAATACTGTGTAACAAGAAAAATTACACTTTAATTAAAGCACGTCTCTTTTCATAGAGTTTTCGAAAATATAAATATTAATTATTATATGAATATCATCTACTATATGTATGAAAACTATAATTTAAATACTCTTTATAGGATTAAATCAGGGGAAAAAGACGTTGACTGGTTAAGAACAATCCTTCAATTAATTTTATTTAAACATATTATACCTTATTTAGCTCAGGTGAACGAATTTAGAAGTTTTAAAATAAATAGAGTATTAGGCTAGCAGAAGTGAAGAGGAACCGTAATTGTAGCCAAGAAAAGTCGTGCACCAGCGGACTGATAAAGCGCGCGCCGCCTGACACTAAGGTCAAGCGATATGATAGCGCGCCAACGCTCGACTTCAGAGATCTTGCCAAGTTCTGTTCTCCTAATACTTAACGAACATATTTTAACGTATTTATTAACGAGTTTGTATTTTTAATAATCGTATTCGTATTTATTATAGTTTAAACGTAAAAAAGGATTACGAATTTAAATTAAAATATTACTGTAACACCGAAAAAACGACGCGTTTGTATTTAATATATGGAAATAATTTTTTAAATAATCGTATACAGTATTTATTATAGTATAATGTAATAAATCGTGTGAGTTGGCAGCACTGAGATATTTTCTTTCTGCATCGCGTGAGTTGGTAACACTGTTGTTGGAAAAAACAGTTCAGCTGACGAAAGAGCGCGAAAACGGCGTGACGTCACACCAAAACAACACTGACCTAGCCCAACTGACCTTCAAGGTCACCACGTGGCTGATAACAGTTGTAAACAATAGTAAACTTGACCTCAAGGTCAACACGTGGCTGATAACAGATTAGCGGTGACCTTTGACCCTGTCCTGGTAGCGGTCTGGCGTGACGTCACACTGTCCTGGGACGTACATACTATACTACTTTCAATATCACTGGCTATATCTTATCGCTTTCTAAGAACTTACACACGGAGAGCACATTCAGCGGTAAGTCAATCATTGGATTTACCAGTTTGTGATCAACTTTAGTAACCACCTAACCTAATCAAACCGTAATTGCGATAAAAAAAGCAGCGGTCTTGAAGTGACGGACAATTAGTGGTAGTGAATTAACGGAAACGGTCCCATTTTTGAAAAGGAACAACATGTTGAGGTCTGTTCTGTGTCGTTGTATATTCCTGGTTAACTACTTTAATTGGCTTTACAACTTAGCCTATGGTATCATTTAAGATTTTCTTCTAACTCCTTGTAGGCCATCTTGGTGATGTAATAAATTATTACTCTCCATAATCCCTACAAATAAACCAACGACCACCTGTGTTTCACCCGACACAAAAAGTTACATACAAATACAGTAAATTAGTTCAACCCTACACTAGTGGCCAACAATATGCAAACGTCGCTAAACGGTATTGATCAGGCACCAATTAGATTATGAGCGTTGTCAGTTTTACACTACAAGCAACTGTGTTTGCCAATAGGCTGTTACACGAGTTCAATGGACAGCCATTAAATTAACTATCGTTCATTCCAATTCAATTCCATTAGCGGTAGATGAGGATATTTGTAATTTATGGGGACAGTTTGGCATTACATAGAACTATATAATCTATATGTAGTGGGTTATGATGGCAAATGAGTTTAACATAAATAATTTCAAAATGTAATTAAACTATTTCTACCTCTCTAGGTCATGAGCTTTACCAGTGACAAACACTTCAGGAATAGATTAAAATTGATGTTTGGAATACCTTTGTATATAATAGCATTACAGCCTAACCGCCAGACAAGTATTTTTAAACTCTCACTTACCAAGTAGTATAAAATATTATTGAAAATAAATTATTGTCAATATTATTGTTATAATTTCGAATACAGTTACATTCTCTGAAATCTACCGTGAATATGCATGCGTTATGTTAATAAATATACCGTAAATGCACTATTGAAGTGTGTTATATTACTTAAATATCGAATAACTACTACAGTTAAAATAAATGTCCTTAATATCTCAACTTATGTAGTTGATTAAAATGTTCTGCTAAAAGCTACGTGATAGTGTCCAATATATAAATTAAAGGGTCCTTTATGTTAAGAAAAATATAAAAAAAACTATTTTATAAACAATAAAAGTATAAATAAGTTACAAAACCACCACAATATCATAACATTGGAGTTTTCCGACACCAAACATTTTAATTACAATAGGATAAACTTTTTACACGATAACATTTAAGTGACTTATCATATATTTGTATCAATTTGTTTACTAGGAACGTTTTGGAGAACTTTGTCACAAACGTATTACTAAATTAATGGTCTACTGTTAGTTAAATAGTCCACCGATGGTCAGATATTAAATGGTTTTAAAAAGTTTCAAATAGTTATCAAATGTTATGCAGTACTTATTTGCATGTTAAACCTTGTGTATACATCTATTTATCCATTTGTAACTAAATCTTTCCCTTGAGGTGCAACCTAAACTTAATTATTCTGTGATTCATCATTCTAGTCCACACGACTCTTGGTAATTTGCAAATTTCCCCTTATACAACTCTGAACCCCTCCTATCTTTACTTTTAATCTATGAACTAACCCTAACTCCCTAGTATAATGAAAAAAAAAGAAAAAACAAAAAAACAATGCGCTTATAAAGCATAAACATTCGACAATACGTCCTCTGAAACTAAAAATGGCTGAAGAACGTCTAGAATTATTCATATAACATAACTCTTCACTACAAACCTCGTAATTATATTTATTTATGGATGTACATTAGCATACATCTTCACATTAAAACATATTACAAAGACATTTTTATGAACAACAAATCACTTCTCAGAATATATAAAACCCTAAAATGATTTTTCAAATGTTCTATTTACTCCTATAGAACAATAGAAGACCGTAGTTTCAACTCGGTGGATGCGAAGAGCTCATCAGTATTCAGCGACAATACCACATCAATATTCACCTGTCCCACCCCCTCCCAGCCCACAGTATTAAGGAAATTCACAACAATCCCTCAGATAGCTACTTATCTAACAACCCTTAACAAAACAACTAGTTTTCTAGTCGCTTAACGTTAAGAAAGCATTAAAGTTGTATTTATCCTAATACGTTATTTTTCTTTAATTGCCTTGACGTCATGATAAACAGTTCAATCATACATGGTCATAAACTTTAATAAGCCAATTTTATATTTCTTACATATACAAATACAGGGTGGAAAAAATGGAAATGCGTTCACAACAACGTTATTTTTTCCACGGATAATTTGATAATTTAACTATTTTAGATAATTGTGTTCGATAAAGTATCATTTTTGATCAGAATAATTTACTTGAAACCGTTAAATAGTAGAGAAATAATATTGTTCAAATCAGTTACATTGAAATTCAAATGACCTCTAATCTAGGAAGAATAAACCTCTTGAAGTCCGGTATGCAGCAATAAATTTGTCTTGAATAGAGCTTTCTTTTGATACCAAACTCGACCTAGGCTTACGTTAAAGATTTTCGTTCAACTCCTCGTGCCCCGTCCCCCTGAAAAAATGAAATGTTGCTAATGGCGTCAAAAAGTATGTTCTTTGTATCCATGATCATGCACAAGACTTCACTTTTACTAAGGAAGTCAAACAAAAGTTGTAAAAGCGTTTCCATATTTTTCCACCCTGTATATTGAGGGATTTAAAATATATTTATAAGTCCAACACTTTTTATAAATATCTAAATTACAACTTTCAGACTTAATAGTAATAGTTAATTATGTCAGCTAAGATAAACTGTGTGCAATTTCTTTGCAGTCTGTTGCAGATATATTGTGAGAAATTGTGGCTAATCTCCCATATTGTTTTCGATACTGCTTATAAATGTCACAGTGTTTTACGAACAATTTGGTCGAATAACGATAAAAGCAAATTTTAAAAAGAAAATCTCATTTTGTTTGTTTTTAGACATTTAAAAAAATACGCCTAAATGCTCATATTCCGGTGTTCGCTGTGAATAGAGGAAGAGAAAACAACTCGTAATGTTTTACCTCAGTAGCGAGTAAATTGTTCAAAAAATTTAAAAACATTAGTGAAAACAAATAAAACCTTTAACATGGTCAGACCTATAACATTTTTTAAAAAAGGACAAACTTCATTCTGTACTATACGATGCTATACTATTTTCTTAAAACTGTATTAAGTATTATTGAAATGAAAGGTAGATTATTGAAAAATTGTTCTTATCAATAAGATTTTATGTTTTATAAGTATGGAGAGGAATATACTTACCAATATACTTACCATGATAATTGTTATGATTATTCATTAAGAAGATGCTGATTGTAAAGACATTGTCGAATATGAGGGGTGAATATGAGGGGAGAATATGAGGGGAGAATATGAGGGGAGAATATGAGGGGAGAATATGAGGGGAGAATATGAGGGGCGAATATGAGGAGTGAATGAGTGTGATGACTGTAGATGAACGAGTGTAGTCATTATTACTAACTAAGGTCGACTATTATTAGAAAGAGCTATTTATTAATAGCTCAATAGCTAGGACAATTAAAGAGACCTACAGCTTCTCATGGAATCCGAACAACGAAGTATTGGTCTGATGTTCGGTTAACTGACAAGCCTGACACTCGGGTAACTTCCGTACACAACATATGAACATTGACTACCATCCAACACGGACACTCCATTCGTCTCTAGTTGGGTCCACATAGATGGTAACCATATAGTGGACACAGTGTTGGTATTAAGAGGACTAAGCATAGAACCTATATCCTGCAATATCTTCACACTTTTTCTCCAAGTAGCTATGTATATTATGTATAATCATACTACAAATATACTATATAAAAAAGTATTCGCTTCATATTTACGCATATTATAATTTGTTATGGGTTTTCAAAGGTACGTTTGATCAAATTGTATCGTGATAAATTGGGTAATATTCAGTTTATTTGTGTATCATAAAAATGTACATTAGAGAATTCCCGCCCTCTAAGGTGTCTGCATCAATATTTATAAACATTTACCTTTACAAATTAAATAGCATATTAATCCAAGTAGTTTTAAAACATTTCTTAAAGGCAATGAGAGCATTTTTGTGAATTTTCAATAGAGTAAATTATAAATAAAATTGTCTTTAAGGCATCATAATGTGTTAAACAGAACTGTATAACTGTCTGAGAAACCGTTTAAATGAAGTGGTCTCGTTAGGAGAGTTCACGCCTTTTTCTCCGTGGAATTCCCATTGAGATGAGCTTCACTTTTGTGACGAAGCTAAATTCAATAGTATTATGTACTTAGAAACCTTTTATATTAACATTTTAACTACAAATTATAACTTAAATGATAAATATTTTTATGTTGATAAGATTAAAAATTATCACTTAATAATTATAACTTAATGAGAATCTTAGTGGTAGTTTATTCTGTCAACTAAGATAAGTTTTATACGATGATTTTGAAGTGTGTTGCAGATAGAGTTGGCAAAATTCCCCTATGGATTTTGGTACTGTTGAAAGGAATACAGAAATTGGTGTTCTTGAAAAATTTTATTCAATAAAGTCCGGTAACAGATTAAAAGCTATTTCAATTTATTTTCACTTCGGCACATAAGAAGAGTATTTCGTGATGGAATGACTATTTTATATATGATTTAGTAATGATTGTTCATTTAATTTTAATAGCTTTAATCTTTGGAATAATTGTAGGTTTACTAAAGTTTTTGTTATTTGACCAAGAAATACATGAATTTCATCCAATTTAATTACATGGGAAGTAATTGCTTTAAACAGTTTATATTTATTCCTTGTATTTTAGTTTTTATTTTATTTACAATCACTTAGTCACAGTATTTAAAATGCAACGATACGAATAAAATTATTGTGTAAAGAGCAAAAACTTACTTACATTTTGGATGACTTATTTATAAGTCGAGTTATTAAATATTTATTTTTTGATTATATGAATTTATTACAAACCTCAAAATGATAATCAATTCATATTAAAAATGTAAAACATACTTATGTGAAGTTATTTACTTACTTTTTGTAATGGATACTTTATCACTGTTTGACATTACAGATACTCTAACTTTATAAAATATTACTTCCTTTTTAATTTGAATCGAACAAAGTTATCTTAAGTAACAATTTATTCTAATTTACTTTAACAAAAATGTATTGGAAATATCTCATTTACCTTTATACTAAACTCCATTTTATCCGTTGTAGCACCAATCTTACAACCATCTTAACTAATTACATAATTGACTTATTACATATATAATTGTTCATGATGACTAAACTTTTTTGATAAATTGCAACCTGCGCATTATTTACGCGTTCATTAAACTCAGTCTTTATTATTTTCAAAGAGTAAAGTGAAAACACTTTTTTAACTAAGCTAACCTTGCGTGTATGTGTGGGTGTTTATCAAAGCTTTAACTCAACACGTGACGTTAACAGCCAAAAATTTCAATTAAGTACTTGTGAAAGGTCAAGAGCTGAGCAAACGGATACAAATGTGTCTCTGTAATTACTCTTACTTTGTCAATTGACTCCTTACTCTCTAATTAGAATTTATTTTAAAAAATATTTCTTTAAACACTATAATTTAAAATTAAATCTACCTCCTGAACTAATCTAGCACCATTTCAGCGTAGGAATAACGAAACTGCATTTAAACTATTTAATAAAATTGCCTTTTTTTCGTGAAATCTGCCTATCAAAGCTGCCAAATAACTTTACGCCTATTATGGCGTTATTTTAAGTTGACTGAAAATATCTAAAAGTGATAGCTATAATACTTGTTTCTTTATAAACTATTGTTTATAAACAAACAAGTATTATAGCTATCGCTTTATTATTAATAGTATTATAACCGAACTTAAACAATAGCTCTTTTATTAAAGAGCTATTGTTTAAGTTCGGTTCCGAACTGGCGTTGGCAGATGCAATTACTGGAAGTATAAATAGGGATTAGGGAAATAGGGATTGACAATTACTGGAAGTATAAATAGGGATTGTGGGGAGTCTATCCAAACAATGGATCACATAGTTACAGAGTGCCCTCTGCGCTCTTTTAAGAAGGGATTCGTTAGCAGACACAGAATCAGTGAGGCAGGTGTTATATATGGCTCGATGGATTGGACTTAGCTTTGTGACATGAGATCACTTTACATTTTATAATCAATGAATTAATAATCATGACTTTTGAATATTTATCCAAATATACGTCGCAGCTTTATAATTAACAATTGGTAGCTGACAACAAACCGTACGATATATATATATATATATATATATATATATATATATATATATATATATATATATATATATATATATATATATATATATTAATTAAAACACTGTTCTTTTTTAGAAGAGGACCACCACTCTTGAAAAAAGTTCTATAGGAATAGCCACACGAATGGGAATAAAAAAAAAGAATAACTGTGATTTAGAAAATGTTATAATGACACATTATGGCCATAACAAGTTTATATTGTGGCAGATTGAGTCGACTAAATCTGCGTCTATGTTCCTGCGACGCCATATGAACTGACACAGGGATGAGTCTAGCGTAATATAGTTAATTTGTAAAAAATGAACCGCAATTTTTATATCACTAACCTCACGAGCTAATAAAAACGAAGACTAAAATGGAAATGACCAGCACACCACAACCGAACTTACCAGCACACCATTACTGAATTGACCAGCACACCACAACCCAACTGACCAGCACACCACAACCCAACTGACCAGCACACCACAACCCAACTGACCAGCACACCACAACCCAACTGACCAGCACACCACAACCCAACTGACCAGCACACCACAACCGAACTGACCAGCACACTACAACCGAACTGACCAGCACACCACAACCGAACTGACCAGCACACCACAACTGAACTGACCGTGTACGTTTAAGTCGGTACATCAGATAGTGCCGGTAGATAGAATAACAAGCCGATAAAGAGCAGACGAGCAGTAATTCGGTAACCGTGTTGTGCATGTTTTTAATTTGTTTTGTATCTGATAGTACTGATTCGCAAGTTTCCTATTCCCCAAAGAATTTTTCAACAGTAGGGGTCCTCTTCTGAAAAAGACTAAAAAATTGCGTGAAAAACTGACAAACAATATTTTTACCATAAGTAAAGTTTATAAGTACATCAATAATATTTTTCAAATAAGTACACAGTATTCCACTTAACTCACACTTAACTACCTCCGATGAGCTTTTAACTAGGTATAGTAAAATAGAATTTAGCTTAAAATAGTTCCAAGTTGTAATCTATGGTTAAATCTAATGATCACCATTTAACTGTTTAAGATATAACAAAATATTTACTATTTAATAAACACCCGAAAGAGTCTAAAGGGAGTTAGTAGAGGAATTTAGTGTCACGGTAAATTGTGTTACGCGGGATGAAATGTCTTTGTCTCAACGCTACCGCTAACAGATATCGAGCAAGTGTCTTTGTGACGTCATCTGTTACATTAGTATCCCCATCAACTTACCCTACGACATCATCACATACTGCGTCCATCGATACTAAACATCAATAACAATCATAAGTAATTGTTCCTTCCATTTTATCTCTATGACTTGAATCAGCCCCATAATTAATTTTTTATGCATTAACATTTTTATAATTTTGTATAATATATTGGAAATTATAAAAACACATCAGCTGAATCTGGAAATTAATATGCCAAAATATGGCACTTAAATTTATAAATAAAATTATTCAAAGAAGTATCAAGATCCTGAATGTTGGTTATTTTAGAGAGATTGAAAGTTAGGATTAAGAAAAAAATTATTTTAGCGAAAGTATTGTTTAGTTAAAAGAAAGCTGTACTTTCACTTTTCAAATCACAAATAGAACAGTTTTATACTAATTTCATACTGTAGCCAATTTTAAAATGTTTTATCTTCTCTTTCCTAAAGCTAAATTAATTTCATTTTTATGTAGGCAATAAAATTTATTTTTTGTTATCATAATTTAACATAGATACAGTTCTTCTATGATTTTGGAAAAAGAATTTAATTAATTTCCGCAAAATGTTGGTGCCGTCTTTATGTGAATTTTAAAAATACTGTACTAATATACCATGTTGCCTTAGTAAGGCTAAGAACACAGCTACGTACCAACATTGCAGCTACGTACCCAGATTACAGCTACGTACCCACATTATAGCTACGTACCCATATTAAAGCTACGTACCCATATTACAGCTACGTACCCTCATTACAGCTACGTACCCAAATTACAGCTACGTACCCACGTTACAGCTACGTACCCACGTTACACCTACGTACCCACATTACAAATATGTACCCACATTAAAATTACGTAACCTCATTACAGATACGTACCCACATTACAGCTACGTTCCCACATTACAAATACGTACCCACATTACAGCTACTTACATACATTGCAGCTAGGTACCCACGTTACAGCTACGTACCCACATTACAGCTACGTACCTACATTGCCTGATATGCACATCGATATATATTACTGTCAGCTCATAAATTATATGTTCCCGAGTTTAAAGGCTGTTTATTTGGAAACTAAGAGGCCTATACAAATTCAATTACACCATTGCTGTCCTTAAAATTGATTTAAATTAATTAAAAACACCTGCATTTACCTACCTACGTAAAACAACCACGTAAATTCGTTTTATAGATCAATTTATGTTAGTTTTATGTTTCGATTAAGGTTTCGTATTAATATGTTAAGTTTAAACACACGCTGGTTTAAACGGTCTATCGAATTTCTACAACAATGCTGCAAATTCCATTTGTACGAAATGAACTAAACAAAGCTTGATGGAATCCGTATTAGAAAAATATCCAATTGTGGGGATTAAGCACCTTTATTAATGATCCAATCAGTCCCTCAAATTGATTTTATTGAATTCCTGGCACTAAATAATCTGCTTAACTCCCATCAAAGCCTATCGTTTTATTGCTTTTTATTTCACAGATGTCACTATTTATAGTAAGAAAATTACAATTTTCTTGTGTAAAGATTAAAATTGTGGCTGTTAACATCTAATTAGAAAACTAGTTGTTGCCATCTTTCTGCTTATTTTATGAAAACAGTTTTTATAAATTATTCAGAATAAAATGTACCCTGTTTGATTTTATTTAATTAACCTCCAAGTCTTACAGCTTTTAACACTTCCATTACTTCCTCAAGTATATGTCCTCACAAAATATTTAAATATTTCAATATTAGGTGTATTGATAAAAAATTTATATTCTTTTGTTCTGAAATATACTGTAAAGTTGACTGAATAATTTGTGTAATTTTGTCATAGAACTTCTTTTGTAAATGTCAAAAAAACAGATAAAAACCAATCTTTAATTTTTTTAACAATTTTAAGCTTAAATATCACATGTCTCGTAGTACAGTAAGAGGATTGAATTTTCCGAAAAAACCACATTCCTGTCCTTGCACTGTAAATTTTTCTGGTTCTCAGCCAATATAGAAGCTCTTATATAGTGCAATAATTTCCAGTAATTCCTTGACACTTCCCAAATTATAATCGAGACATCTCGAAACTCATCTTGAATTACACCTCTGGAAACATATATACTTGCAGTGGTGCTTTATTTAAATGTACCTCTCAGCCGAGTCAGTCAGTATGAGGGACAACGTACATCTTCCATCTTCAGCCTGGAGTAAAGTGAGTGTTTATATGTGGCATATCTTGTGTGAACACAAAATTGTGTGTTAAGTTATATTAAGTATTATAAATAACAATAGATTAACTTAAAGTAAAATTAAATTACCTATCTAGTAATTTAAATCAGTAAATGTTTCATAGTGTGCCTATGAACCCCGGTACAATTCCCCGGTCGGAATTTTGTACACTTGCAGTTAAATGTACAAAAGTAACTGATAGTAGCCACATAGTGAGTTCGCCTTATTGTTTTTCACCGAGTAAACCGTTACAATACGTAATGAATTAAACATAGATTTAATGTCCTTGATGACAATTTTGTTAATCCAAACTTTACATTTAAATAAATAATAAAGACACGGGAAGAAATGTTCTTTTTAATATAAGTATTGTAACATGCTTTCAATAAATCTTGTACTCTCATATGATCCCATAAAATAGTTATGGGATATTCGAACTGCACTCTTTGAGAGTGTAATACATGTTATGTTTACCTGAATGTATTATGCCTAAATAAGTAGTAATATATATTGTTTTACTAAGATCCAACTGTGATTATGCAAATAACATAGTAATACTGCAAAAAGGCAACTACGGGTAATAATTGAAACCTCGCTGAGGTCACGCAGTAGACTTATTTAAAGCTCTTACCCATTGCCATTATATGAACAGTACATATTGTATATAAAAGAGAACCTAAATAGGATCATTAAACAAGTTGATGTGCACAACTATGATTCTAGCTAAGGTCTCAACCTATTTGTCAATTAAGAGAATATTATTACATTAACGTGTGGCGTCATAATAGTTTTAGTAAAGAATAAAACATTTTAATTTCTTATCGCACAAAATGTCAAATTTGCCTTTGAGTGTTTTAAATCTACGTCAGAAAATATTTTTCTAGAAGAATTTATTTACTCTGTTAGTGAAGCTTCCTGAAGTAGCATATAAGGTTTATATAGGCCCACCAATGTTTTTAATTTCTTTATACTGTTAGGGTCCAACAGGGTTCTAAGTAAACAAGGTGATTCCACTTTTGGGTACTAATTGTTACTTTTATTTACAAATTCTAAATCACACTACGAAATATTCATACACTTATTTTATTACTTAGACGTTATTTCGAGTTTCAAATGTATCACAAACATATACAACAATATTTACATTACTTATCACTCTGTTCACCAACTATCCAAATGTTATTATACATTTTAATAGTTGTTATACGAGTTGTATTTCGGTTGTACTCCGACAATTCCGGTGTTCAGTGGTAACCGGTTGTCATGTAAACCTTATTGTCAGTAATGTCCGACACTGCCCGGTTTACTGTCTCTAGACTCAGCGGTCACTGTATCATTCACTGTGGTTGACTCTGTCCCTTACTCACTGACTCTTCACTGGCTGTCACTTATTGTCACTGACTGTCACTTATTGTCACTGACTGTCACTAACTCTTCACACACTGACTCTTGACTGACTGCCAGGTCGACCGAAGAATGTCTTTATATGACCAGAGGTGAAATCCAAGGAGATTCTGGAACTGGCGATGGTGAACCTGTAAAATAATCTAGAAGTTCTCTATTCAATAGGATTCACGTACAGGCGAATTATCTGCCATTTTAGTCCTTCCTGGAAGACCTGGATTGGCTCCGCTGGTGGTTACCCGCGCAGGGATGGGGCGCAGTGACCTAGGCGGTGCCGATGGTGGCTACCGTGATCCGTAACAATATTATTTGACTTTGTGACGCATACTTTAAAGGGGGTCTTGTTTTAACAGGTGGTGTTTAGTCTAAGAAACCCTTTCTAACATTTAACCTAGGAACCAAAGTTTCAAAAGTTACTTCCATACCAACACTAATGACGAGCAAGGTTACGTGCAAGGATATGATCTCTCAGCGGTCTCTCATCCAAGGGACAGCCACGCTCAATGTTGCCTGACTTCGTTATCTTGCGATAACGTCATAACCCTCCAGTAAAGGCCACAGGAAAACTAAATTTCGTTTACAGACAGTAAATTATTATTTATGTTTAATTTACATTTTGATATAAACCTGACCGTGACAAGTGTTGTAGATACTAAAGTAGTTTTAGTTGATAATTAGTTTCATTCCTTTGTAAGTACCTCTTCGCTGAAGATGGTAAATAACCGAAATCACCATTCATGTTATATTTACTGTTGGTACTTAAGTTATAAAATTTCATTTATATTTTTTTCTTTTTTTAAGAACAAAACTTACATAAATGCTGGTGATTATAAATAAAAACTAACAATATCAAATTATTTTGTTAACCATGCAGAGATGATACTAATAATTATAATATTTAGGCAGATACACTATTTTTAAGTATATATATTCACAATATACAGAGTTAATGTTTGTTTCGATAATGTTGTTGCTCTCTTGTGTACTTAAACATACAATGTATCTGTAAATATTTACTTATCTGAGCAAAAATAAACTGTGTACTTTTTGGCACAGTTGTAGACAGTACATTAAAATTTTGAAACAACCTAGACAAAAACAAAATACAATTTTGGACAAATAATACTGTTGCAAATACTCTACAAATATATTATGAAGAAATAAATATATTAAGATAAAAAACGTAATGTAAAAATGTAGAATTGTGGAGACGTGATCTATTTTTTATATTTATAAAATAAGATCGCCAGTTCCTGTAATTGTGTTTTATTTTTGTGTTTTCAGCTCGGTTTCTCAACAAAAGTTAACTTTTCACTCAGTTAACAGGTAGGTAGGGACTAAAACATTTGTGAAGGGCCGACCCTCGGTTTTATGTTGAAAGTTCTTTGTTTAAATTTAATGAGAGTCACAGTAGGAGGGTTGAGTTTTGTCCTCGGTCGTGGATTTCTCCCATCACACAAAAACAAGCGTGAGTTGGATCGTTGTGTCATAAATCCACTAAAACCTTTATGGATTACCAATGTAATCCATCACTTTTTATCAATAACTAAAGTAATGTTGTGCTGAGAGGAAGGTACTACATATATGACATTTTTACAAAACTGACATAAGTGTTTTATTTTGTAAAACGATATATTTTCGGGAATCATAATTAAGTTTAGTATTATATATTTTTATTGGCCAATTTACACTTTGATGAAAACTTAAAAACAAAAACTTGGGTGTTTTTTTATTTTAAGGAATACAAAATATGGCAATACTAATTTGTATTTTAAACTGATACATTTTAGTACTTACTTTAAAAGCAACATATTTTAGGAATTTTAAGATGATATTTATTTAATGTTTAGCTGCAAGCGTTAGTATTCTTTCATAACCTAGTATCTTGAAATAATTTTTCACCAGCATACGTAAGATAAATATAAATCAATTTTGTAATGAAATGCTTTCGATTATGTGTTAAATGTGTTAGATTTCATTGATAACTGATAAAAAAGTATAAAGCAAAATTTGTCTTTTTGCTTTATAATTTGCTTTATAAAACAAACTAGAAAATGTGTGTCTAACCATATATTATTGTAAATTGAACATGTGTTGCGGGATGAATGATCCGGTTTGGAGGAGCAAAAATGTTGAGTGAATGAATGAGTTATCCCAAAAATGTTCAAAGAGAGAGTGAGTAGAGAACGTTAATAAGTACGGAGGACCACTGCTCTTCTGGAGCAGACGTGAGAATCTAGTGAATAGGGAGATGCTAGAATAAAAAGAGTTAACTCACCACAGAGCTTAGGTGCACACTTGTCCAGCAGGAGTAGTTGGAGACACTTATGGTAATCCAGTCCACCTTCCTTGACCACAGTCCTAGAGCACTGAAGAGTAGTCGCGGAAGTACGGACGCTTCGAAAGTCCAGGAGACCGATCACGTACCGCACAAACGAAGTTCTTGAAGGTCTGGATGAGTAGCACAAAGTTAAAAGTTAAAGCACACACACTAATTGTTGATTGGGGAAAGAGAACACGCGAGAGAGGTGCGTAAGCGTTGAGAGTACCGTGCTGTCGAGAGTCTATGTGAGGTCTAGACGAGAGAGAGACCACGCGAGCGAGGTGTGTGCACATTGAGACTGCCGTGAGATCTGGGGTGAAAACGACGCCTCGCATCGCATCAGGCGAGAGTAATTCTAGTCCACCAATAAGAACTCGAGTTACGGGGTGGCGTGATGCCTATTCTGAGGACAGATAACCCTCTCTCTCTCTTGGTTTCCGTGAGAATGTGAAATACCAAGCTTCAATGCTTACAACTATAGAATATATGAACTATATACAATTATCTTATTACCTAACATACCGGCCACCTTGAAGTTATAAACTTCAACATAGAGAGAAAATGAAAAAATTACACACAACATATAAAGGGTGATGAGTTACATGACAAAGAGCTTATTATTAAGTTATACTAAATTCTTAAAAGTTAAGAGTCCACTTAGTTTAGTGGCAGAGGAAAGACCTTGATTGCAGGTCGAGTGTAAGTCCCTGAAGGCGTCTTGATGGTGACCACTCGCACGGTGCCATCAGGTCCAGGGTGAACGTCAGTGATACGTCCAAGAGGCCAGGTAAGAGGTGGTGTCGGGGATTGCACCAAGACGAGATCTCCAATTTTGAGGTTCTCCTGGGGAGTGCTCCATTTAGAACGTTGTTGTAGAGAGTGGAGGTATTCCAATTGCCAACGATGCCAGATGCGTTGGTGAAAGGCCTGGACTAGTTGCCAATGGCGAAGTCGATTGGTAGGAACATCACAGAGATCGGGTTCTGGTAGGGCAGCCAGAGGAGCACCAATCAAGAAGTGACCAGGTGTTAAAACTGAGATTTCAGAAGGGTCTGAGCTGAGAGCAGTAAGTGGTCGAGAATTTAGCATTGCCTCTACTTGAATTGATAGAGTCTGAAATTGTGGTAAGGTAAGCACGGTTTCATTGATCACTCGTTTGAGATGGTATTTTGCACTTTTAACTGCACTTTCCCACAGCCCGCCCTGATGAGGTGCAGCTGGTGGGTTAAAATGGAACGTAATTCCTCGGGATGAGGTAAAATGAACAATCTTGTCCTGTGCAACAGATGAGAGAGTTGATTCACGAATCACCTTTTGTAGTACTGAGTCTGCACCTACGAAGTTAGTTCCGCAATCTGAGTAGATGTTTGAGCACAGACCACGTCGAGACACAAAACGTGTGAGAGAGGCAATAAAACCTTCCGTAGTGAGATCAGTCACCACTTCTATATGAACGGCTTTAGTAACCATGCATATAAAAATGCACAAGTAGACCTTAATGTGTCGCAGGCTCCTGAGATTGTGAATCTTGACAGTGAAAGGTCCGGCATAATCCACACCTGTTGATGAGAACGGTCGAGCTGGATTAACACGGTGTGCGGGTAAGTCACCCATAAGAGGAGTTTTGTTTTTTGGCTTATTCTTAAAGCACACGAGACACTGGAAAATACGTGAACGTATGATACTTCTAGCACATAATATCCACACCTTGCGTGTTAGTTCATTAATCTTGAGATGAGAAAACTGTCTAAGGCAATAATCAATTAGCTTAGACAAAAGATGAGCTCCACAAAGTTCTAAACGAGGCAGGGTCACCCGTTTCAGAGGGGCCACACGAGTTTTTGACAAAATTTGTCTCACAGTCACTTCTCCGCTAGAAGATTCACAACGGAAATACACTATTGCGGCATAACCACATTCTGAGGCATCAGAAAAGCCGTGTAATTCAATTACATTAGAGTGGGCTAACGGAAAAGCTCGAGGCATCTTGAGTTGAGAGAGGTAACGGCTAGTGTCATTAATGAATAATTGCCATTTATCGGCGAGATCAGGGGGGAGAGCATCGTCCCACTTTAGGCCTTGAGCCCATAGGAGCTGCATATAGCATTTAGCTACCATGATTAATGGAGCTAGAAAACCGCAGGGATCGTACAATCTTGCAATGAGGCTTAATACAGTGCGCTTGGTTAATTTGTCTGTTTGATATTGGAAGGCATAGCGAAAACAATCTTCTTCAGGGGACCAGTGCATACCCAGGATGGAGAATTGATGAAGTTGTGCTTCTTGCAGGAAACTAGGAGTCTCTAGATGTTCCGAAGGGAACCTGTCGAGGAGCTGGTTGGAGTTGGACGCCCACTTCCGAAGTTCGAAGCCGCCACGACCTAAGAGTTGGATGAGCTGGTCTTGAAGTTCAAGAGCCGCCTCCACAGAGTCTGCACCAGTGACAATATCATCCACGTAGGTATAATGACGTAGTGAGTTAGCTGCCTGAGGAAAGTCAGCACCTTCATCCTCCGCAAGTTGAGTCAGAGTTTTAATTGCCAAGTATGGAGAGCTGTTCATCCCGTAGGTGACAGTGGTGAGTTTGAATGTGGATATTTTTGCGGAAGGATCATCACGCCATAAAATGAGTTGAAAATGTTGATCGTCAGGATGGATTTTTATTTGACGAAACATCTGGCGTATGTCACATGAAAACACTATTTTATGAGACCGGAAGTTCAAAATAATGTCACAGATATCAGTCTGTAACTTTCTACCGGTGAAAAGAATATCATTGAGAGAGTAACCAGAACTGGTGTTGCTACTGGTGTCAAACACAGTCCTAAGTTTTGTTGTACTGCTAGAGTCTTTCAATACACCATGATGAGGGAGATAATAGTGAGGGATGTCATCAACATGGTCTATTTTGATCATGTGACCAAGAGCTCGATATTCAGAAATGAATGAGCGGTAAAGCTGAGCAAACTGAGGTTGTGCGTTAAATTTTTGTTCAAGAGACAGTAAACGCTTTTCAGCAGTACTTCGAGAGAGGCCAAGAGCAGAGGGATCCGTTCTGAACGGAAGTCGCACAACATAGCGACCAGTTGAGTCACGAGTATGAGTCTTCACAAAGTATTCGTCACAAGTGATCTCTTCTTGTGATTTTACACTGACGGGTGGTGCTTCTTCTTGTTGCCAGAATCGTTGTAAAGATGAGTGCAAGAGATCATCACTAGTAGACAGAAGAGATATTGAGAAGTTGACCGCAGCATCCGTAGTCGAAGCACAAGGAGCTTGACCCATGAGTATGTAGCCGAAGTGTATGCCTATCACATGAGGCATGTGAGGCCCAAGCGAATGATTCTCTTGAGTAAGAATTAGAGGTAACAGAGAGCTACCTATTAATACATCAATGCCACCAGGTAAGTGGAAGGAAGGGTCAGCGAGTGTATAAGGCTTGACCTTGTCCCACACGTCAGAAGCGATACGAGTGCGTGGTAAATCCACGGAGATTTTATCTAAAATGTGAAACTGATGTTTGTTGGCCAATGTGTGGCCGGAGAGCGTTTCCAAGTTCAGATACATTGCTCCCTTTGTAGAGGAGGAGTTTTGAGCGAGTCCAGATATTTTTAGATTTGAAGTATGTCGCTTGTCGTTCAAGATATTAGCGGCACGTTCAGAGAGGAGTTCACACATAGAGCCCGTGTCAAGTAATGCTCTAAAAACATGAGAAATGCCTTGAGAGGTGGTTAGCTTAATTAGAGCTGTACCGAGTAACACCGTATAATTAGATGAAGAGAGAGAGTTAGAGCTATTTTGGGCAGAGCAATTTAATACATCAGCAGAAGAGACAAAAAGAGATGAAGTTGTAGCTATATCCCTCGAAGTAACATTATGTTGATCTTGAGGTCGAGAAGACGTATGACTATCTCGAGAGGGTTGACTAGAGAGCTTAACATCAAAATGTAACATTGTATGATGTCGCTTGTCACATGTGCGACACGTTGATTTAGACTGACAATCTTTCGAGCTGTGATTACCAAGGCATGAGAAACAACGTTGGTGTTTTTTTACTAACTCGTATCTTTCATGAGGTGAGTTCTTTTTAAATGTATCACAAGCATATATTTTGTGACCTGTTTTATTACAAGCAAAACATTGCCAAGCGTTGTGTTTATTAGTAGTTCCCGACTGTGACTGAGAACTGGTTTGTGTTGTGATCATAGAGACGCCACTATGTGAAGAATTCACCTTTTTTACCAAAGCGTGTTTTTGTTGAGTTTGTAACCGTGATGAGATATTTTTGTTCACAAAAGGAGAGTTGTGTATATTAGCGTCTTCAGTTTGCGAGCACTCAATGTTCAAATATTTTATTATTTCTTCCACACTAGGTAAAGAGTGAGGACTAAAGTCTTCATTCGCATTGGATCGAAAACTTTCAAGTTTTTTACAGAGCTCATTGTCAAGTTTACGCAACAATAATGCAGATAAAAGTGGGTTATTTTGAGTTACATCGAATCCTAATGCCTTCAAGGCTTGTGAATGTTCAGTAAAAATGTTCACGAATTGACGAAGTCCCTTCAAAGAGGGTAGCACTAACAGCAGGTAAGTCTAAGAGTTGATTGAGGTGTAGAGATTGCAACCTGCGAGTATTGTGATATCTATCTCGTAGTAAATTATAGGCCACGAGATAATTAGGTGCGGAGAGAGTTAAACTTTTTACTAATGTTAAAGCATCACCTTGTAACACACTGAGTAAGTATTGGAACTTAGCCACACTGGAAAGGCTTGCATTACGATGAATCGTCGTATCAAACAGATTAATAAAACTTGTCCACGTTAGTGGGTCACCAGAAAACTTTTGCAGGTCTATTTTTGGTAACCTGACTAGAGAGGATCCAGAATGTGAAACACTACTGCTATCACTCAGTGAGCTAGGTGTTTTTGGTTCGACAGGAGGAGCAAGCACCTCAATGATTGCTGTCAAATACGCAAAGAGAGTTTCAACTTCATCTTGGTCGGAAGATAAAGTTTCATCTGACACACCATCGTCAGAATCAAGAGCTAAAACCCGTTGAAGGTTATTATCAAAATCAGCCTTTTTCTTTTTTATTTCATTAGAGAAGGCGTTTAGCTGTTTAACTTGTACAGAGGTTAGAGATTCAGTTTGCGTAGAGAATTCTTCTAAAATATCCTTCAATTTATTAAAACGCACTTTGAGAAGAGCAGTTACACGTGAGTAGATGGAACTGTTAAATTCACCCGTTTTGGGAGGCATGGTGAGATAATTAAACGATAGTTAATTACAAGAGACAACAATACAGTGATATGAACCAAAACATAAATTCCTAAACATAAATTTTTTTGGCATAAACAAGCTAATTATTTTGGACACACTGAGATATGAGATAATTAATCAACTAAAAAATAATATACAGGCTCAACTTTCATTAACACAGTTTAAAAGAGAGTAAAACACAAAACAATTTATGAGGTTTTCAAAAAACAATATTTTTCAAAGAGTAATTTTCCTTTACAAATTACAGTAATTAATAACATGAATGACATAGGAATAATAAAAACATTAAAAGAGAATAAGTAAAATTAAATCTAAGAAAAATACCTTTTGTTAATGTAGTCAAACGTTTAAGTTATGTGGCGAACTTCAATTCAACAGAAACATTTTGTTTTAGTACATATCTAACATATAATTTTTTAGTGCAACCTATGACCTGTTGAATTTAACAATATTAGACAAAAATGCTCAAATGAAAATTGACAAAATGATAATCACTAATCAATAATAACTAACAATAATAATCCATTCAAAGAAATCAAAGTAGAAACAACAACCTGATGTGTATAACATGAAATACATTAACAATTACTTGATTGATAAAAATCAATTATTACGATTGAACTAATTAAAATATGAATAAATACCTTTGTGATAGTTAATGACAAAGCCTACTATTTGACTGTTAATGCTGGACACTCAATGTTACTTTATAAGTGAGGAAAAACAACAATCTCATATAACCTTGTTAGAATAGAAAATCTATGTCCAAATTGCTATTAAAATAGGGTGAATTATTATTCTAATACAGTCATACAAAACATACAGAACACTCTACGGTATTAGTGCAACAAAGTAAGAGCAAAAATAATATAAATTCATACAAAGTAAATCAATACAAGTCAAGAATGTAAACAAACAACAATGTTTATTTGACAGTTGTTGACATTTCAACCTTAGAGAGAGAGAGAGAGAGTCGCTGGAATTTCCTGTCGAGGTATTGATCGCTTCGCGCGGCTATTTCTAGTGCAAGGGGTTGAGAACAGGTTTTAGATACTTGAACTGTACATCACAACACTTAACTTTGCCAAACTGTTTCATTAGTAGAAAATAATGATTGATTGTAAAAGAAACAATTGAGTCGAAAAAATGTTTCTTTTGTTTTAAAAATTAGCAATTCAATTGAGAGAGAGAATAGTGGATCAATTAATCTCTTTGTTGATTAGAGTTTTTGTTGTAATTAACACAATTAATTAAATATAAATAAATGGCTGTTGTCCACGGATGATACAATTTATCCGGCCCGGAGGACCAAAAATGTTGCGGGATGAATGATCCGGTTTGGAGGAGCAAAAATGTTGGGTGAATGAGTTATCCCAAAAATGTTCAAAGAGAGAGTGAGTAGAGAACGTTAATAAGTACGGAGGACCACTGCTCTTCTGGAGCAGACGTGAGAATCTAGTGAATAGGGAGTGCTAGAATAAAAAGAGTTAACTCACCACAGAGCTTAGGTGCACACTTGTCCAGCAGGAGTAGTTGGAGACACTTATGGTAATCCAGTCCACCTTCCTTGACCACAGTCCTAGAGCACTGAAGAGTAGTCGCGGAAGTACGGGACGCTTCGAAAGTCCAGGAGACCGATCACGTACCGCACAAACGAAGTTCTTGAAGGTCTGGATGAGTAGCACAAAGTTAAAAGTTAAAGCACACACACTAATTGTTGATTGGGGAAAGAGAACACGCGAGAGAGGTGCGTAAGCGTGAGAGTACCGTGCTGTCGAGAGTCTATGTGAGGTCTAGACGAGAGAGAGACCACGCGAGCGAGGTGTGTTGCACATTGAGACTGCCGTGAGATCTGGGGTGAAAACGACGCCTCGCATCGCATCAGGCGAGAGTAATTCTAGTCCACCAATAAGAACTCGAGTTACGGGGTGGCGTGATGCCTATTCTGAGGACAGATAACCCTCTCTCTCTCTTGGTTTCCGTGAGAATGTGAAATACCAAGCTTCAATGCTTACAACTATAGAATATATGAACTATATACAATTATCTTATTACCTAACAACATGCTTTATATTTGTTTAAAGTATGAGTAAATCAAGTTTTGTTTTTAACCACGTTTAATTTGTTCCTGTAAAACTATTTAATATATTTGGATACTGAACAATAAACATATTTATTAAGTCATACTTTACAGAAAACAACAACTTCCAAAAAACGTAGTTTAATACAAATGTGTAGCTACCAAACGTTAATCACACAAGAACAGTTGTTACTTAGGCTCAAGTAAAATTGTCCACAGGACACATATAAAAGATTCCGTTGTAAATATTTTTAAAGAATTGATTATAACATGTATATTAATACAGGTGACTAACGTAACACTATATTTCATACTTATAGTTCGTAACAAAAATAAATATTGCACTTTTTATCTCACTCTTAGCCTTAAACAGCAAGTAAAATAATGTAAATAGGTTTATTTTAATGCTTTAACTTTATGAAAGTAGTTTTCCCTAATTAAAAACGTTGCATGGATAACATAACCTTAAAAAACAGATAATCATGCAAAACATATTTACAAACTATTTAGTTATTACCTATTTACAATCTAGCTATTTAAAATTATTGCCGATGATTGTGGTGGAATAAAGCTGTAATTTTATAACACTTTTTTAAGCTGCAAGCGGCAACATTTCAATACCATGAATTTATTTCTTGAAATGTAAATTCTAAAATATGCTGACTTTAAACTTAAACACTTGTGCAAGATAATCCTTTGATTAAACTACTAACAAGTATTATTTGTTATATTGATTGGATTAGTTAGTGAGGTCTGCTACTACAGCTGGTTTAAACTGCTTTACATTTACATGGGACTACTCTAGCGCTCGACAATGACCATAAAAACAGCTGATAATTGGAGATGTATCAGTGTGAATACAAAACAAATGCTAATTGAAGTATAGGCTTGGTTTATCTGTTTTGGTTGCAAGTACCACAAAAGAACTTGAGATGAGTGTTGAATTTAAAGTACGCTCTTAGGAAAAAACAAAGCTGTAGATTTATTTTATCTATTTATTTTTTATAAATCAATCAAATGGAGCACAATCAAATGGTCTTCTCGAGTGCGAAACCATAAACATCTCAATGATATGTGGTAATATATTGAATTAAAAAAAAAAGAAGATAAGGTGATATTGTGAATGAGAATCCATTAGCTGAAAGGGTGTAGCAAGCCTTCCGCAGAGTGGTAGCAGAATGGGAATTAGAACAGCCCTTATTAGGAAATTAAATACAACACTAGTCATCATTCAGTGGACTATTGTGTGGACTAGTCATATCCTAGTGTGGTCTGCATTTTCATTACTGCACTTGTTTTAGATGTTACAATCAATGTTAACAGATAGTAGTAACATGTTTACATATTTAACTTATTGTGTATAGATTGTGTGTAGATGACACTGTATACAATTTATGCGTAGTATATTATTTATTATGTTGTTGATTATTACGTTTCAATTGAACGAAATTTTTTGAGTAATAATAAAGCCCTGTGTTTTTTAACAAATTATCTCACTTTTCCTAACAACTTCTGTGCTCCTAACAACGTTGCTTATTTCAAAGTAACATGAAATAAAAAATGCTATCGTTAAAATAAATTTTAAAACTACCTTATAAAAACGTCCACACTAATAATCTACTATTACTTAATATAGGTATAACTGTAAGTACATTGTCCCATTGTCCAAATAATTTTTAACTCTCATGGGAAAATTTTAATATTTTTACGCATACATCAATTCTAAAAATAAAAAAATCCAAGGTTGTACAGTAGTTTAAAACGTAAAATATTGTGTTCGGCCCATTCAGAAACCTCACAACATAGGTTTACTCTGGATATTTCAAAGTATATCCTAGTTTTATTTAGTTTAAAATTCTGGCACTAAAGGTAACATTAGATAAATATATACATTTCTAGAAAGTCTAGAATAAATCCTTCGGCAAAACAAAATTTCCCAGTGGTATAGTTCTTTTGTATAAATGCTTTATACTAAAAAGTGTAGCTTTATTTTGAAAGATATTCAGTAAATAACAAATAATTTATGTATTTACTTCATGAATATTTCCTACTTAAGAAAATATAGTTAAAAAATCTGTTGGACTACATTTTTAAAGATTTTTATTTTGTACATTTTACAAATGAAAGTCAGCCTAGTTTGAAATTATTAGTTATCATCCTATTGATAACTTAGGACTATGAAGTGTTCATATTAAAACTGTTTACAGGAATTTAGGAAAATTAATGTTATTTTACGTATCTTTTATTAATAACATAATGATGTATAAATTATAGTACAATAAATAAACAGTCGATAATTGCTCAGTATTTAAAAAAGATCCAATAAAATAGTCTTAACGCTACTATGTATATGATAATCAACAATACAATAGTTTAACTCCTAAACAAAGAACAACAAAACTACAATGTTCAACTGTAAAAACATTGCAGGTTCTACGTGTAGCATAAAAATATTTAAACTACTCCACTGCGTGTGGTAACTGCGGCCATTTGAATAATATTTATAAACAAATCAAACACAAATTACTGTATTTACACAACAATAAGTGTTGTTGCAGCTGAGATGGATGCAGTGTTACATGTTGTTGCATATTTTGGACAAAGCAATATTCGGAGCTCTTGTAAGGTAATTTGTATGTTGTTTTAGTCAGCTATGAGCATGCTTTTATTTAAGGAATACTTTTACAGTTTGTTTGGCTACACTTTCGTAATAGCTTGCGTGTTTTTGGAATTTGTCTACCAATTTCCTAAAAATATCATATGATTACATAAATACATTACAAGAAAGATATCTGGACATTATTGGCGTTACTTTATCATTTGCAAAAACCTTAAACGCAGGGTTCCGATTGTATCGCAAGATATAATGGCGTCAAGATATATTGAGCGTGGTTGTTCCTTGGATAGGTGTCTGGTGATTGATTTTGTTCTTGCACGCATCCCACCTACCCGGTCACAGTGGTTTAAATAATGGTGATGATAACCCTCCCTTCCACCCATACATGTAATTTAATTATGCTTCTCCCACCTACCCACACACGTAAGTTGATGATGACCCTCCCACCCCACCTACACACGTACGTTGGTAATGACCCTCCCACCCATCCATACATGTACTGTGATGATGATTTTCACCAACCCACACACGACGTTGACGATGACCCTACCACCCACCCATACAAGTACTTTGATTATGCTTCTCCCACTCACCAACACACGTACACTGATGATAACCCTCCCAGCCACCCACACACGTACGTTGGTGATGACCCTCCCACCCATCCATACATACTTTGATGATGCTTCTCCCACCCACTCACACACGTACGTTGATGATAACCCTTACATCCTCCCATACACGCAATTTGTTCCCTAGGTTAAAGGTTCCAGAAAGATTCATAGCCATAACCTCACCTGTTAAAATATGACCTCCTTTACGTTTTAGTTTATGAACACAGTTTTATAGTGATTAGCTTTTATAATGATGCTTCAAATTTTAGGAGTTTGGTCTGCAATTATATTCACCAATCTAATAAGGCATTTTCAAAATTTAATCGCAAAATAGAATTAAGTTTTATTTAAGGAACAAGAAAAAAGTTTCATTATGGCATAAGAGATTCCTAAAGGTAAGTTCTTTGACTTTTCTTCGAATAATATAAAAATGACTTTTATTCGAAAGGAAACGTTTAATAAAACTGATTAGTTAAATTTGTCTCTGTTTCGTTGTCAATTCTGTTTTCAAGAAAATAATTAAATTCACAAAGTAATAGCCTACAACGGTTAAATTAAAAGTAAGGTGTAAGTATTGAAAAGAGGTTGGACATAATCAAGTTTCTAGATCCACATTTAAGATCAACAGTGAAGATATAGAATGTTCAGACCAAACTATCCTCCACGTAGTAGTTTAAATATATCTTACCAAGGGCCAAATATAAATAGTGACTATTCATTTTATTTATACCTTCGTTAGCCATACATACCTAGCTAACAAAAATAAAATTAATTACATATTTGGCAAATTATTCGTTAAATGGGTGTTACTTTAATGACTGCTATTTAGTTAATTCCCATTTTAATACTTTACATACACTTTTATTGCTATTAAATTAGTACCACTTTTATTTAATGTTAGCATAAACTTCATAATTTAATCATGAAATCGTGTCTAAGAATTAATTTCTACAACAAATCCACAAGTCCGTGGACTTTTACAGTTATTTCAAGACATTTAAAATACTATATACCTGCATAGCGTGTTTTAGCATAATTGTATGTATGTAAATGTTACGTTGTAATTAATATCGATGCTTTTTAGCATTATTAAATAAATAAATAATAACAACAAGATACAAGGCTAAACTAACAGTAATTGACCAATTATATTTCAAAAGTTGCAGTTTTGTCGATTCCAGCTTATAAGTTTTTCGAGCGTGCCAAGTGTTAGTATACAAGTATCATAGTTAAACATAGACAGCTCACAGAAAGACAATAATGCCTCAGTAATACTGTAAAAATACTATTAAAAACAAGTAAAATATACTTCAAATATAAAAATGTTGTTGGTGGATAGTAAAAAGGACTAAGATAATTCTCACTTCCCATGTTTGCCTCAGGTTTTACACAAAAATTCAACAGTTGTAACCCATTTTCTCTGAGAGAGAGAAAAATATTAGTATTTTGACATTGTAATAATAAGTTTTAGGTAAAATTTATTTAAAACCTAACAAGCAGTTGAGAAATGTACAAATTGTATTGTATTAATATAAAAAGCAACTAATTGTTCAAAATAATTATAAATATATTTATCGACTATTACCAAAATTATCATAGGGAACACAAAATAAAGTAAACTATACGAAAATTATGGTGGTCGATTTCAATAATCAACGTTTACCTTTTTCAAACCAAACGTATTCACGAAGGAATAGCATTCGTGTTCAACTATGCTACTTATATACTAATACTTTCCACGTTCGAGAAGCTCATGACAGTTGGCTGGAATAAACAAAACGACAATTTAGAAATGTATTTTTTTCAATTACTGTTAGTTTTGGCCTTTTATCTTCTTATTTGCCGAAATAACACTGTGACGAACTATTTCAGAGTTAGGAGTGAGATATTCACCCGTCCATTCATAAGTTTATCACGGTACTTCCAAGTTTCCTTAAAAAAATTAGTTAAATATTAATTATCCTGTAATTAAAGGACAATAGAGACTTATATAATTGGTTTTATAGGCACACAGATAGATTTATTATCCAATTTTAAATGTTGTGTCTCAAATTATCAGCCCTGTTTGTTGTCCTTTGTAGTGCTATTTTATTCTTTTGTAGATGTAACGAATTTTAACCAAGCTGTAATATCAGACCTCAATAACAAACCAAATAACAGACAAAAATATTCCTATTACACGGGATATCTGTTTGTAATAATGTAATATGGGCTTACAGTATTTCATCTTACAAAAATATTATATCAATTAAGTAATTTTGACGTGTAACAGTGTCGTTAAAACTTATAACAGTGTTAAGAAAGGATTATAAAAAAATATCAAACGGAAGAAAAGTGTCCTTTTTTGGAAACTTAATAAATTATACAATTTAATGGTTTGAATTTTTAAAGACTGTTCATTAATATTCACACAATATTTTTTTTAATACTAACCTTCCTGATAGTTAGGAATAGGAATGCATCTTAGGTCTAGGATTTTTCGAATACATAAAAATCTACTTTTTACACTTGTTGAATTTGAATTTAGGGATCTTTTCCGTTAATACACCAACACTACTTTTTTGGTATCCTTCAATTTACTACCGCTTGATAAATATTCTATTCCTTTAAAAACTGTTCCCCAATCATTTTTACGGCACTGTGGTATTCCTTGTCCGCTAGGAATTTGGTATCACTGACCTTATCTTATCGCTTTCCAAGAACTTAAACACGGAGAGCACATTCGGCGGTAAGTCAATCATTGGGTTTACCAGTTTGTGATCAACTTTAGTAGCCACCTGACCTAACCTAACCATAATTACTATAAAAACAGTAGTGGTAGTGAATTAAAGGAAAAGATCCGAATTCAGTTTTAAGCTGTTACTCTGTACTTGCATTGGTGGTAAAGTCATTTACCAATGTCAAATAAACAAAATCGTTTTAATTTCATGCAAATCCCAAAACTGTTACCCTAAAACTTTATTGACTTGAAATATATTTACATTAAAAACCTGTGATAACGCAATGAATATGATAATATGCTTAGTTCGACCGACATAAATTGAAAAATTGTCAGGTAGATGGCATATAATCCCTTTAAGTTATTAAATAATGCCCTAGAGGGTAGATTCATCGTTTTATATTTCAAAAACTGCGTTATTGACATATTTAATGCGGTTAGGTGAAGTAGAGTTCTTGGAGTAAACATGTATATTTTGTCAATATTTTTAATTTAATTCTTTTTAATTTTGCTTTTATATATAATCATTGAGTGAAGGGGTTTTCAGTATTTTTCAATCGATTAAATTATATATATTAGTTCTATAAACGAAAATCAGTTATATCCTGATAAAGAGTTAATTACTAAGGGGGGTGAGATAGATTTTGTATATGTCGTTGATAGAAAAATCATAACAAAAGCATAAATATTGTAATATGTAGTGTTCATCTACAATACTCTAATATTTTTTTACAAACTAAAAGTCAAAACTCTAGGGGCTTGATTTTATAAACCTCCCTTTATATTGGTTTAAAGTGAGCTATATATATATTGTTGCAGAATTTAAACCGATTATTGTAATCTATTGACATAAAAGGAGTGTCCTACCTAATGAAAACTGTAAGACAATTCTTACTATAAATCTAAGTGGAATATTTAGATCAAGTTATTTTACTTTAAATAAAATGTGTACTTGCATAAAATATTTTACTAAACTGAAAATGACTCTTAGGTCCTATTATAATTACTTATAAGTAAATTTTTTCAATCCAAATCTATAACACAAACTGATAAAATGCATTAGAAAATCAAACAACTGCTTTAAATAGTCATTTAACTATATAGTATTTGAGATGTTTGTACCCTTTCATTTAATTAGATCTAAATAAACCCAATGAAACATATATTTAAATAAAAACTGACTGCTTTATGTAATTATCGTTTAACCAAATTAAATTCTCACTATTTACGTATGTTACCTTTTAAATAGTCAGGTACAAAGGA
>JAQJVL010004199.1:0-48422 GCA_035578905.1 Stictocephala bisonia | reverse complement strand
AACATTTGGTAGTCTGTTAACAGACATTGCTAAACATTTAACAAACATTCTAGGTAATGTCTGTTAAAGGTTTAAAATTTAAAACTCTCCATGGAGTTATAGCTCGTCTGTTTTTACTAATTTATAATATGATTTATGTCTATTTGTTTATTTTTAAGTTTATAACATTGTTAAGCTTTGTTAGTCTTATCGTACAATTTGATTTGTTATCGTTGTTATATAGGTCAAAAATTATTCTATTTAATGTTTTTTGTGTGTGTGTCAATTCTGTTATATTTATTGTTTCAGTAAGCCTGAATGTACAAAAATAACTGTCAAGTATTTATACATTTTCCACGCTATTATATAGGTGGATCATTAATTTATATATGATACATATCTTATTTTAGATATGCTTTTATTCTTTTTTCTCAATTATTTATATATCCCATCAACAAGACATAAACAAAGTTACGAAAAAAAATATGACTGTAATATTTAGAAAAAAGCTATTAATAGCAAGAAAATTACTATTAAAATAAACAATATTTTATTGTAATAAAATAATACAATATTTTATTGTTGGTTGTTAAGCCTTTCTTTTTTCTGTCTATATTATTATTCCTAGAAATGCAGTAATTATAATTAGTATCAATTAGCTTTAAGCTAGAGGGATAAATAAGCGAACTGTATTACAAACGGATATTGTAAATGCAAAGACATGAATACATAAATAAACTTACTGTCCTTTAATATTAATCTCTATAGTAATAATAACTATGAGTAAACTTGTAAACTTTGATATTGAACCATATATTTATTAATCAACTAGAATAGAATTTGAATGGTGCTGAAAACCAAGAGCGGAAGTCTTTGATATTCCCTTCACCCGCCAACGTTAGAAGTTGCCTTCTAAGGAAATTTGCAATCTCTCTCCCTCTTCCATCTCCTTACTCTAAATCCACAATCCTTGCACTGAGCTCTTCTCAGACGACCGTTATTATCATTGAGGCACAGATTAAATCGACTGACGTGCACGTTTGGTAATAAAACAGTTGAAAATAAGCATTTGGTTTTTAACATTATTGTCCAGTTCCAATAAAGTTTAGTAACGATTTTTTTATATGCGTGTTTAAATTTATTTTGTGATTACTAAGCAGAATTTACTATAGAAATACTTTGTAAATTATCATAAAAATATTATTTTTATTGTTTTTATGAAGATTCACAACTAACAACAACTTATATTTTTTAATATATATAATATATTTATAAAAAAATTTATTATATATAAAAAATTTTATATATATAAAAACAAACTTTAAAATTTTAATGGTTTTTTTTAAATAACTTGTTTTTGGTAAACCCAGAAAGGCATTTTTTTTATTTTAATATTATCCCTTTTTTAATTTAGTTAAAAGAAATTGATTTATTAAATATTAAAAATTTAAATTTAAAAATTAAAATAAATTTAAAGGCCCCTGTCCTCAATTATAAAAAAAAAATTTTTTCCCTTTCAAGTTTTTAAATTGTATAAAGTAAAAAAAAACGAAAAACACAAAAAAAATTATTAAAAAAATTTTTTAATGCTTGCTTTTGAAATACGAGTAAACAAAATGCGGGAAAACCCCACGCTTTGGGCGAAAAAATTATCATATTTACACCCGAATTTTTTTCAAGAATTCGTTTTTAATTTAGTGGCTTTTTGGCTGTATTTTTTTATAAATTCTTTTGAACCAAAAAAAATAAGGTTTTTTTCCAATTTTTTTTTAAAAACAACCCTGTAGAAAATAAGAAAAACTTCCAATTTAAAACAAAATTTTTCAATCAAAGATAAAAAAGGAATAATTTAAATAAAATTAAAATTTATTTTTATGTATGAAGTCTTTTCCCCCCCCACCCAAAGATTGCGTTTTTAAACTTTTTAGGAAGTGGAGGTATGAATCAATTTTAAAAGGAAAGGCATTGAAAAGTAAAGAAACCCAAAAAAAAGTGAAGGGGTTAAAAAAGATATTTTTTTAAAAAAATTTTTTTTGATGAAACTTGCTTTTTTAAACGTAAAAAATTTTGCCCGTGATTTCGGGTTTTAAATTATGATGATTCACTGTGATGGCTTTTGTATTTATAACCAATTTTAACCTAAGAAAAAATTTTTTTTAAAAAACAGTTTTTTACCTCCCCTATTTTGCGGAATTAACCAAAAAAATTTAATGTTAGTAGTTAAATGTTTTAACGTCCAAACAATTAAGAAGAAAGTCGTACCGGCACAAAGAAATTAAAATTAAAACCCATTTTTGCTTTTGGACCGACCAAAATTTAAAGGGTATTTTTCTATTTTAAAAAAATCGTTTAATTTAATAATTAATTACATTAAGAAGGAACTTTTTGCGCACCCTTTGTAAATGTTAGTAGAAACTTCGTTTAAAGGGTTTCCCCTTTCTCTTGAAAGAAATATGCACTTTTCCTCCCCCCCTTCCCCCCGGGGGGGGGGGTCTTTTTTAAACTATATAAATCCGAAAGAAATACAGTTTTGTAAATGTATTAGGAACTGTAAATAAGTAACGGCTTACGGTAAAGTGGATGGAAAGGCTTAGACAGTGTCTAGTATACATTGTGAGAAAAAAGACAAAATTTTCTAATTGAAATTTTCCTTTAAAATGCCAGAATATTGAAATAGTAAATATACCCCGGGTGTATTTTTAATACATTTTGTTGGGATTTTTTGTGGTCCTTGAAAAAAGGTGAATGGGTTTTTTAATTTTTTTTTTTTTATAAACAAACAGGAAATCCCAAAACCCTCTAAAATATAAAAAAAAAATCTGTTAAAAACCCCTTTTTTTTAGGGGTAGAATTTTATGTAAATAGACATTATAAGAGGCTTACTTTAAAAAATTAAAAATTTTAAAAAGGGGGTAAAAGGGCCCAAAAAATATTTAAAAATAAAATTAAAGGGTTTTAGTGCAAATTTTAAAAAAATGGCATTCCCATTTTTTTAAAATTTTCAACTTTGATAAAATTTCTAAAATATTGTAAAAAACCAATATTGTACCCCTTTTTAAACCGGTTTGTCCAAAATTTTTTAATTAAAAACCTCATTTTAAAACCGTGCGGGAAAAAATAAATTTTCTGTTCCTTTCTCACTAAACACATTTGAATAAATTATATGAGGTCCCTGAAATGTTTCCAATATTATTTTTTGTTGCTGTCATAAACCAATAGTTGAGTACTAAATCATGTTGTAAGATTTCCCTAAAAATGTTTTTTTTGGAAATTAAATGAAAAAAAAATTTAAGATAAAATTTTTTTTAAAGAAGCGTAAAAACCAAAATTTAAAATTTAAAATTACTTTAATTTTCCTTTACAACACTATTCAAAATTGGGAAAAATTTTCTTTAATTCACTACTACTTTTTTTTTAAATTTTTGGGGCCCTTAACTCAAAACCGCTTGAAAAAAACACTGTTTCCCCAAATTAAATTTTTTAACGTCCACTGTGGTATTCCTCATCTGCAAGGAATTCGATATCGCGGCCTTATTTTAATCGCCTTCGAAAAACTAAAAACAGGGGGAGATCGCTTTCGGTGGAAAGCCCAAACATTGGTTTTTTCCAGTTTTTGATAAATTTTTTACTACCCAACCTAACCTCCCCCTAACCTGGACCTAAAAAAACCCTTTAATTTAAAACCCGAAATTTGGCGTTAGAAAATTAGTGGTAATGAAGTAAAAAGAAACAGTAGGGGTTTAGAAAAATTTAAAAGGGAAAAAGGGTTTCCGTACTTTGGGTTTCTAACAAATTTCACAGATTAATCCATATTTTAGAAAAAATTTAAATTTAAAGGGGTTTCCCCTTTTAAATTTGGGTTTGCAGAAAATTTCCTATTTAAGAATTTACAGCTATTAAAACTACTGAAAAACATTAGAAACCATTTTTTTACGGGAGAAACCGAGGTACTTGGCCGAATTTTGGGCCAATTGAACCCCAAAAATCCCTTTAAATGCAACTCTGCCGCTATGAAACTGCGACAAGTCTCGTGCATTGCAATTGGGAAACTTTGTTAATACCTGGCGTTCTTTGAGTATTAAAACCCTTTACTGGTGCTTATGTATGCTTTCTTATGGTTTATAATGCGTATGACCTTTCGTGCATCTTTACTTAATATTTATTGTTTTCAAAATTCGTTAACGGAATAAGCCTTGGAGTGGTGTGGGTGGAGGCGGTTGTAATAGTTTGTTACTATTGTAATATAATGATAGCTTAATTTTAGTTTTGTTTTTTTTAAGGAAATTTTTTATCGACAATACATTTTGATTTTAAATTTTAAAATATATAAAAAAAGAAATTAAGGAACGGGTTTTAAATTTTAAAATTTAAAAAATTTTTAGTAAAGGGAAAATATCGTGTTTTTTCTTTTAGTTCACATTATTTAAATTTTTGATGTCATATAATAACTGATTACTTCATATCCTATTTTTTGTTGTCATATAATAACTGATTACTTCATATCCTATTTTTGATATCAAATACTATTTTGGAAGTTGCTATTGTTTCTTGAATTTAAAATGTTCCTAAAAAATTGTTATGGTCGTAAAATGTGATTGTTTTCAGCCTTTCAATGCCAGTGGTATTATGTACTATCACTGTTATGGGACAACGGCCGCACCCATCAAGCTAAATTTATTTGGACTTCCCGGAATATGAACCATGAAACCCTTAATCGAAGCCAGGGGTACTCACCACTAAGCTAGCTAGAAGCCTAGAAATTAAACTGTATTTGACCTAATTCAATTAAGCCTTTTGTTTTTCTAATAATATATTTTTTGGGGTTTAGTCTAAAAGGAAGCCCCTAAATGGAGGGTAGTTACAAATTTTTTAAAACATGACTTTTCCCAAAAAAATTAAATTTTAAAAATTTTGTGAACTTTTTAAAAATTTTTTAAAGTAAAAGGGCAGATTATTTTTTTTAAACTTACTAAAAGCCATTCCCCATGGGGAAAATTTTGATTTTTGGGGGAAAACTTTTCAGATGGAATAAGAGTGAGGGGGAGGACCAGTACTTACTAAATTAACAGCCAAGGGCCTTTTTAAACCCGGGCAGCCATGAATTTGCGCTTTTAAAATTTCCCCAAGTAAAAAAGCCCTGACCCTTAAACTACTTGACAACCCCCCCACCCCCACGTTGCTGTATTTTTTTTTTAAAAATATAGAAAATTTTACAGTGTTTTTGTGTGATTTAAAAATTTACTCTAAAAAAAACTTAAAAAAAAGTTGAAAAATTTTTTTTTTAATTCCAAAATTTTATTTCCAATTGCATTTTTTTATCGTACAATTCTATGCACTGACTGAAACACTAAACTATAATCTCACCAATAAAACCACTGAGGACTAAGGCGATTCTGGATTTAGTATTCCAAAGGAAAGGAAGCCCCTCTAAGTAGAAGCTTCAGTAGAGACCTACCCCGCCGGCCAAGATGATTTTTGACTAAATATACGATATCCAGCTCATATTTGCGACCCAGTAGTCAATTTAAATTAAAAAAACCCCAAAAACTATTTAAAATTTTGGTGAAAATGAATTTATTGGGATCATTTAATAAATTTAAAAAGAATCTTTTCAAATTCTAATGTGTTTAATGGGGGACCATAAAGGCCCAGGAGATATAGCCCTTTCGGGGAAGGCCCAGACAATATTGTTTTAAAAATATTGCAAAAAACCCTACTTCCTGTGACTCCTTCTGGTGTTTGTGAACGTTAAAGTATGCAGGATATTTTGTGACTGTAGTCTATTGTACTCACTATCACCGCACCCACCTACCACTCTTTAGTAGAATTTTTTTTAAATTTACTGAAATTAATAAAAAAAAAAAAAGGTAAAACAATTTTAGAAACGGGTTTAGTGTATATTTACTTTTTTACAAAAAACTTTTTTAAAATTACAAAAACCCAAAAAAAAATTGTTAAAATAGTTATTTGTTAATGAATCGAAAAAGTACAATGTTACTTAAAAAATGTTAAGTAATATTATTGATAATGCTTTTTAGTTGTAAGAAACTTGATAAATTTAATATAATCTAAAAAATAAAAATGTTTCACTTTTTTTAAGTTCAAAGAGTGATTAATAATTTTTACATATAATCACTAAAACAATCACCGTTTAGTGCCCACAATACTTACAAAAACCCCTAGGGATACGTTGGGTTTTAGGTTGGGTTTTAGCATTTTTAAAAAAATAATTAGAAAAGTTACTTTTATTAAATTTTTGAGAAAAATTATAAACAAAAACCGTAGGTCCATTTTAATAGATCTGAATAAAATTAAACATAATAGATATAGCCTAATACATTCTAAAAGAAAAAAAAAAACGCACAACAGAATAAATATATGAAATTTTGGTTTTCACAAAATTATACATGTATGTTTGGTAATCAGACTAACTTGAATTTTGAGAATAACTAATACTTATATTAACATGGTGTGATGTCATTACTTGTCATATATGAGGAAAAGTATATTTAGATTTAAATTTAAAGGGGTTCAGAAATTCCAATAAAAAATTTTAAAACATTAATTTTCCATATGGAAAATTTAAAATCTTTAGATTTTTAAATCTTTGATACTTTAAAAAACTTTTTTTTTTTAAAAATTTTAAAATACTTTAAAAAAATTTTTCCAAAGCTAAAATTTTAAATGAACTTGACTAAAAACATTTGCCCTCGAGAAAAAGCCCTTGAATGGGGATTAAAAATTTTCTAATAATTTAACCCTTTTTTTAGCCCCCCTTTGTAATTACACTATAAGCCTTCCCAATTTTAAAACAACTTAACGCCTTTTCATTTTTATTTTTTTAAAGAAATTTTTAAATTTAGGTTTTTTTGAACTAACAAAAAGGGAAATAATAAAGGGATAAAAATATTAAAAAAAAAAAAAAAAAAAAAAATTTCTTTGGAAATTTTAAAAAATTCAAACAAAAATTTTTCACAAAAAAACCATAAAAATTTATTTTTCCCCTTTTTAAAATGATCCCCCAAACAATTTTATAAATTTCTAGAATTTTCAAATTTAAATTTAATCAGACCAAACTTCTCTAGACAAACTAGTTAAATTACCAGAGAAAAACCTTAAAACAGTAATAAAACAAAAATAAAAATTTGAAGTAGGTAATGCTTTTTATAAATAAACGGGGTATATTACGTCGGGGAAACCCCCAAAAAATTTTTTCTTTTTTAAAATTAAAAAAAAATTTCGAAACCTCGAATATTTCCAAAAAAAAGGCTTTATTGTAAAAAAGCTTTTTTTCCCCAAGGGGTGAACTTAAGGACTGTTAAGCCCAAATTTTTACATTTAACCCCTTATTTTGAAGTTAATAAATATAACAAAGTCTAATCTACAGAAAATGGAAAAAAAAAAAACTAAACTAAATCTTTAAAAAAAAAAATTTTACAAAGAAGCTTATAATACTTTTTTAAAAAAAATTAAAACTTTTTAAATTTTTTTTCCATTCTCTAAACTCATACACTCGTTCGACCCTAATCCCAGACCCCTTCCCACCAAAATCACAGACCAAACGTAAAAAAGAGGGGGCCTTTTAATGTGTTTGTAAATGAGCCCGCTGTCATTTTTTTTTAAAATGAAAGAGGAGTTATTTTTTTCTAAAAGCAGGAAATTTAAATTTTAAATAAATTAGGTAAAAAAAATTTCTTAATTTTCCCATAGGCAAACCCTTCCCCTCTTTTGGGCACAAATTTACAGAGATATGCCTACTAAAAAAAAAGAAAAAATTTAAAAATTTTCAAAAAATCTTTGATATATTTAAAATCATTTTCCCCGCCATTTTTCATCAACGCTTACACTTTTCCCCTTTAAAATTTTGGATATTTCCTATACACAGTCAAACGGTATTTAGAACACAATAAAGGAAATATCTACCAGTTACAGTTTACAGAGCTGATAGAGGTTGTAAACACAGGAAATGCTGCGGTTTATGGGTGGTGCTCTAGGCAGGCCCCAGTTTACCTCACTGTACAGTGTGTTTAAAAACTATCACTACAAACTTTGGGATACTATTCTATTGACCAAAAAGTAGCCACAAATTTAATGTTTTTCGTTTAAAATATTTAACTTTATATCCCAAAATAGTTAACTTAAAATTACTAAAAATATGTAAATCCTTTATAATTAAAATTTAATACCCAAAAATTTGGAAACAATTTTTTGATCAAGTTTTTATAATAAATAAAAAAATGGCATATATTCTAAATATTTAAATTTAATAACATTAAGTTTTTATACCCAATAACAAATAACTGCAATTATTGTATTCCTGAGTTCCTTCAGAATGAGCTAACAGCTTATCAATGTCAGTAACAAAGCACAATAACAACTAACAGATTGTTTAAAACGACAAAAAAAATATATATTCATATAGACTTTAAAAAACTATATAAAAAACTATTATAAATTTAAAATTTAAATTTATTTTTTTGAAAAAAATTATTTATTTTTTTTTTGAAGATTTTTAAACCCCCTTGGGGCTGTTTAATTTTAAAAATTGGGGTTAAAGTTTTGAAAATTTTTTTTAATAACATTTTATTGGGAGAAAGGGAAACAAGAAATTTGGGAAAATAAAAAAATTAATACACAAAAACAGTGTAAATAAATTATCGCATTTTAAATAATTTGCTAGTTGTTATCTGTTACATTCCTGAACTGTTACCCCATCCTGGAAAAAACTCAAGGAGCTGAAACTTTGAGCAAGTTTTTAAACTTTTTAAAATTTCCTGAACTGTTACCCCATCCTGGAGAAACTCAGGAGCTGCACTCTTGTGCTAGTTGTTATCTGTTCCATTCTTGAACTGTTACCCCATTCTTGAGAAATCGGGACTGTCCCTTTTGTAAAAAGGTTTTTTAAACTGTTCCATTCTTGAAACGTTTACCCCCCATCCTGGGAAACTGGGACTGTACTGTTGTGTAGTTTACTCTGTTACATTCCTGAACTGTTACCCCATTCTGGAGAAACTCAGGAGCTGTACTCTTGAGCTAGTTTTATCTGAAACTTTTCCCGAACTTTTAAACCCCTTTCCTGGAGAAATTTCCAGGAGCTGAATCTTGAGTAGTTTTTAATTTTTTAAACATTCCTGAACGGGAAACCCCATCCTGGAGAAATCAGGAGCTGTCCCTTTGGGCCCATTTGTTATTTTGTTTCCCATTTTTAAAAACTGTTACCCCATCCTGGAGAAACTCAGGAGCTGTACTCTTGTGCTAGTTGTTATCTGTTCCATTTTTAAAACCCTTTTTTACCCCCATCCTGGAAAAACTCGGGAAACCCTGTACTCTTGTGCTATTGTTATTTTGTTCCATTCTTTAACTGTTACCCCCCCTGGAAAACAGGGCGTACTGTTGTGCATTTTAAATTCTGTTCCATTTTTTGAACTTTACCCCATTCTGGAAAAACCGGGACCCTGAACTTTTTAGCTAGTTTTTAATCTTTTTACTTTCCCCTGAACTGTTACCCCAACCCTGGAGAAATTTAGGGCTTTTACTCTTTGTTTTTTTTGTTATCTGTTCCTTTCTTGAACGTTACCCCTTTCCGGGAGAAAACCAGGAGCGTACCCCTTGGCTAGTTTTTTAAATTTTTTCCCAAATTCTTAAAACTGTTACCCCCAACCCCTGGAAAAACTCGGGAGGTGTACCCCTTGTGCTAGTTGTTATCTTTTCCCAAATTCTTAAAATGTTACCCCACCCTTTGGAGAAACAAGGAGCGTACGGGTTTTCCCAAAAAATTTATCTGTTCCTTTCTTGACTGTTACCCCCTTTCGGAGAAACCCCAGGGCTGTATTTCTTAAAGTGTTTTTTATCTGTTCCCAAAACTTGAAACTTTTAAACCCCATTTGGAAAAAAACTTAGGACCCTGTACTCTTTTTGCTATTTGTTATCGTTCCATTCTTGAACTTTTTTACCCCCTTTCCCATGAAAAAACTCGGGAAGGCTGACCTTGGCTATTGTTACCCTTTTTCCATTCTTAAAAACGTTCCCCCAAATTTTTGGAGAAACTTAGGAGCTTTTACTCTTGTGTAGTTGTTATCTGTTTCCATTCTTAAAACTTTAAACCCAAACCTTTGGAGAAACCCAGGGGGCTTACGTTGTGCTAGTTTTTTCTTTTCCATTTTTGAACTGTTCCCCAAAATTCTGGGAAAAATTTAAAGGAGCGTCCCTTTTGTGCAAATTTTGTTATCTGCCCATTTTTTTAACTTTTAACCCCATTCTGGGAAACTTAGGAGTTTAAACTCTTGTGCTATTTTATTATCTGTTCCATTCTTGAACTGCTACCCCATCCTGGAGAAACTCAGGAGCTGTACTGTTGTGCTAGTTTATCTGTTCCATTCTTGAACTGTTACCCCATTCTGGAGAAACTCAGGAGCTGTACTCTTGTGCTATTTTGAAAATAATTGAATTTTTTTGGTTTTAAAAATACAAAAAAAAAAAAGGGAAATTTTAATTTTTTTTAGGGTTTTTTTAAAATAGTTTTAATAAGTCATTTGAACTTGAGTAACTTTTAAAAATAATTAATACTTTTTTAGCTATTTTAATTGAAAAAATTTTTTTATTATTAAATAAAGATATAAACCTTTTTTAACTGAATTTTAAATTAAGTTTTTGAAAAATTAGGGATTTTTTTAAATAAGGAGACGTAAGAAAGGTAACAGAAAGAAACGATAATTACTTGCGTTTACGTTTTTGTTTCTTTTGGTTCATTGAACAACATTAAAAAGATTTTAGTGTTTTTTCAAGTGCCTCATATAAAATACTTCACTACAACACCAAATAATTGTAAGAAAAAAGTAAAAAGTAGAAAACCTTGTCCGGGTAAATTTTTAAAAATAAAAAATTGGGTTTTAAACTATCACCCCTTTTAAATAATTTCCCATAATTATTCATAATGAACACAGCAGTGCTACCATTTATAAAGTTGTTTATATAAGTAAGAGATTACGGAAATGTTAAATGTCATTGAAGTGATTGTGTAATCGAAATTGGGAATTTATGATACGATTGTGCGTTGCACACACTAATATGTGTAAGAGGAAAGGGTAGGCTAACACATATCCTTATGTGAGGATTGATTTAATATTATTACAAAATTTACATTTTGGAAACTTTTAAAAAAAATTTAAATAGAAAAAACAGTTTTAAAAAAAAAAATTTTTTTTTAAAAAAATTTAAACTATTTTAAAATAAAATATTTGTTTATTTACAATATTTTCCCTTTAAAAAAAAATAAAAAAAAATTTTGCCAGTCTTTCGATTGTTTTTAAAATTTCCCCAATTACTAATTCAATTACTATATTTTAAAAAAAACGCAAAAATTTTTTTTAAAAAAACTTTTTTGACTAATTTAAAATTAAAAACCCAATTAAAAAAATAAACATATTTTTTAAATTTTAAAAATACCCCATTTTTTTGCAATATATTTTCTGAATTCCATCAAAAAACATCTTTATAAATATAGTATATTACAGATTTATATAATTTTATTGTTATTGTACATTTATATATTTATTTTAAGAGGGGCCGGAATTTTAAATTTGAGTGTGATAGTGTATATGAAGGAGTGTAGTCAATGTTTACAAGATGATACAACGAGGGTTCCTTACATTTTAGACTTACTCTGAAGTGTTATTGTTACTAATTTAGAAGAACGTGGTTCTGGTTCCACTTTTCCTTTATACGTGGGGCCCCACCCAACTTTTTGGCGAAATTTGAAGGATTAAATGTTTAAAAAAATTTTGATTGTACCTGTTTAGAAAATTTTAATAACTGAGTTCTACTCATGCTCAGTTTATGAGGATTCTGAACCACTATTTTTTTGGGTCAAAATTTTCAGTATTTACAAGCCTTTTAAAAATTTAAATTTTTTACACAAACACGGGGACACTGACTCCCCACCCAAAATGGACTATGGTTTTGGGGAAAATTTGGCTTTTCTTTTTTAAACCCGACATCACCAGTTTTTTTGGAGGGCCATTTTGTTTTGTGAAGTTTTTTTGCTAAAGGGTGTGGAATGTAAGGGCTACCTGTTTGGGCCATCAAAAGATAAAGGCCCAATCCAGTTTAATTGGGATCCACGGGCCCCCAAAACCCCTCAAAACATCCACTTTAAAACTGTATATTTAGTTAAATAAAAATATAAAATTTTTGATGTATTAAAATTAACATATAAACCTACTCCCAAAGGTACCTGTTTTTCATTTTTTTAAAATAAAAAAAGTGTTTTATCTAAATTTAAATTTTAAAAAAATTTTAAAAAAAAAGGGTATTTTGTCAAAAACAAAAAAATCAAAAAAAATTAGAAAAAATATCAAAAAGTACCTTTTTGAAAAACAAAATTAAATAGTTTATCAAGGAAACAATACTTTTCCCAAAAAGGGGTTACAAATAGTGTTTTACATTTTTACAAATATCGCATATATTCTACTGAAATGGGAAAAATTTTATATTTTTATTATAAGAAGAAAATTATAATTTAAATTTGGGGAAAAGGAAAAACGTTTAAATTTGGGGTTAACGAAATTTTTTTAACGAATTTTCCCTGGGGCTGAATTTAAAAAATTTTAAAAAAAAATTTAAAAAAATTTATGTTACTATACAGAAAAATTTAAGGGAAACAAAAGGTTTCGCTTTATTATGGGGGAAGCTTTTTCCTAAAGTTTAAAAAATAAAATTACAACAAAAATACATTTTTAAAATCCAAAAGGTTTACTAATTACATCTTTTTAACTGCAGAAAAATTTTAAGGAAAATGGGAGGGAAACTGACAAGGTGCGGCCCCCCCCACCCAAACATGGAAAAATTGGGAAAAATAACTACGCTTCACTGAAATATTTGGGCCCACTAAAAAAAGCCATCTCTTTTCCGTTTTCTCTGTGGACATGGATTTTTGACGGGTTTATTTGGGGTATTCCAACCCCTCCATCAGCCAAAAACAACAAAAGGGGTTTGATTTTATAGATGGTCCTTGGTTTTCCTGTGTTTGAAAGGCCTAAAAAATTCCCGCACAATTTTACCTTTTGACTTCCTCAGACCAAAAGAAATTGGGGCTAACATGTTTTCACCCACAGAGTCCGGGCCATGCCCAAAGCATTTTAAGCATTAAATTTGATTGGCAAGTTTGGGGGATTGGGAACGGTCAAATTTTCCAGAATACCCTTTTTAGAATAAGCAAAATTTCGAAATTGCCCCAAAAGGGTTTTTCCCTGTCCCTTTGGTTTAAATGCCTAAAAATATTTTTAATTTTTAAAATGTTTTCTCTAATTTAGTAGGCAGGTAAACATTACCCTAGAGAAATTACAAAATAACATCTATGTACGTAATCAGCTTTAGTACAAATTATAATCTTAAATTCAATGACTTCAGGACAATATCGACGTTTTATTAAGACTCTAAAACTTGTAAAGCTGTCGTTGTACTAGTGGCAACCTGTTTGAACACTGACACTGGCCTCCTTAATTGGGCTTGTGGGTAGATCGGCAGGGTGCAGAGGTGTATAGGACAAAGAGAATAAGATTGTTTGTTTAACAACAAACAATAAACAACAAACAATATAATAAGATCACTTGTTTAACTATTTATTTATATTTTTACACAGTATACGTTTAAAATAACTTTTAATGGATAAAAAAGTACAATAATGGTACATTATTAACTGTTAAAATCATTACAGACGCAAATAAATATATTTCCATAGTTATTATATACCCCTTAAATTGACTGCATTTTATTGGGTATTGGGTAGGTATTGGGACAAATCCCTACTTTGGAATAAGTCTGGTATTTTCCGTGAACCCCACTTTAGCAGATAACGAATAGGGGGGATAAGTTTGTGACTCCTTTTTAATGTTGTGAGCATAGGAAACATGTTGCGTTGTATTTTGAACTTTTTGTATACCATTTACTGACACATTCAAATATCAAATTAATAATTTTATTCTTAGGTATTTAAAAGTAAGAAAAAAGCACTAATAATATTATTTTCCCTAAAAAATCTCTTTTTATTGTAAAAAAGTTATATAAGATTCTCTACATTTATTTATTTATTTTATTTATTAATACATTTATTTTTTACAGCGTTGGCCTCACCAAGTTTGGTGTAACTTGTCGGTGAGGTCCCATTATAACATTTAATAAATAACTCTATTTAAAAATTATCAAAGTAATTGTGGTGGTTTAGGGCGGCACTACAATGTTATAACTGGTTTGGGCAGTACAATGAAAGAGAAAGTTGGGGACGAGCCGGGCCCCAGATGCACTGTCTAATTGAAAGGAACAATTGAATTTTTCATGCCACAGACAGGTTTATATTTTGGAATCCTGCCTCTTTCCTTTCTTGATTTTAATGTCAGTTGTTCATCATCAGCCTACTAACAAACTTCGCAAGTTTGTTCGTTTACGAGTTACATGACGCGCGATCCGTGGCCGACACTGCCCCATCACACAACCTGTTGTCTTTCCAATTTAATATCTTACAATACAATTAACACTAATTTACAATACAATTAACACTAAATTTACTATATTACACTTTGAATACCTACTATACACATAAATTAAATTCAAAATCACATGTTACATTAAAATATGTTCGTTTAGAGGTATTAGTGTAAGTGCAGTGCATAAGTGTCCTGAAGCTGGAATCATTGAAATTCTAGGATTACAAGTACAGGTAATTGTTTCATTTCCAGTTCTGAAGTATGTAGACCATAAAAACACAGCTCTCTTAAACTCTGCATAGTTAGATATGTTTTCTATTTCTTCAGGTAATAAATTATAAAGATAAGGAACAATGAACTCTGGGAGTCTTCGCCCATAGTTTGTTCTGGGGAATGAGGTAACATATTTTTTAACATGTCGAGTTTCAAAACTCCTGTTGTTAGGTGTTTTAAATTTACTATTTTTAAAGTTATATTAATATAATTTTTAATTCATACATACCTTTCGGTGTCAATTGTCCCATGAAACTGAATTCATTTAAATTTATATTGCCATTTACATACTGAATTCGTCACCATATAGAGTTTCGCAAACATTTCTTTTGCAGATTTATTATCTGGTTTTAAATGGCTCTTTGCTGAGTGCCCCCAGACTGATATTCCATATCTCAACATGATTCAAAAAAAAGCCTTATATATTGTATTCTTAACCAGATGTGTTTGCTTTTATTTTTCAATCTATACATTATCGCAGTGCATGGCACAAGTTTTTTATGTAGTGACAATATATGTTCTTTCCACGTCAGTTTATTATCTACCATTAATCCCAAATATTTGGTAACGTTTACTACTTTAATATCTTCACATTGACACTGCTCCTCCCATGTAAACATTTACAGTTATGAAGTTTAATATTGATTTCTTTTTCATCTTAATATTTTTTTGATGTATATGCATTAAATTAGTTTTCTGGCTATTTATAATCAATCCATTATCATCGAGCCCATTTAGTGAAAACTTTAAAATCTCTCTGTAGCTTTTTCCTCTGCTAGATGTAAATACCTATCTTTGCTAGGATAAGCACTTCATCTGCAAAAGCCCATATGTGGCTTTCATGTATCCTGTTTACACTATCATTCATATAAATTATAAACAGGACAGGCCCTAACTGAATCCTTGTGGAACACCATGTTTAATATATTTTTCGTCCCTTGTAGTGTTTAATGCTTTAACGGCCAGTTTTCTACCACTAAGATAGCTCTTGAACCATCTTAAATAGGGGCCCCTCACTCCTATCTTGCTCAACGCATAATTATACAGTTATGTTCCACTGTGTCAAACGCCTTTGAAAAAACAAAAAATAAGGCCAGACCATGCTCTTTGTTATTCATAATTCTATTAGCTACATTATGAAAATTCCTGTAATGCCATTTCTGTACTGCAATTCCCTTTCTAAATCCATAATGGTTTATCATTAAGTATATCATTTTCTGTTAAATATTTATTTAGACAGTCTAATACATATCTCTCGATTATTTTATCTAAAGAAGTCAAAATTGCAATTGGACGATAATTCTGGTATTCCTTCTTACTTTTGCTTTTATAGATTGGTCTTATCAGTGACTTTTTTAAGCAGTTAGGGAATTGTCCTTGTGAAATTGATTCATTCACCAGTTTGCTTAGAGGTTCGCTGATTTCATCTACTATCTCCCTCATATCCTCCATTCGTATCCCATCGTCACCAGGGGATTTGTTAGTTTTCATTTTAAGTATTATTGATTTCATCTTTTTTTGTGTTATCTTTGGTATATTACAAATTATATATCGGTTCATTATTATATTCATACGCTTCATCATACCTGTCTTGTTCTAAACGTTTTGTGTACACAATCATGCTTTAAGCATTCTATACCTTCAATAAAGAATTGAGCAAAGCCATTTACAATTTCATCTTTCTTCATCGATTTCCCCAAAGCAGTTTCGATTGTTGAATCAATACTATTTTTGTATCCTCTACCTAGTAAACAGTTAATATTCTCCCATAATTTTCTCATGTTATTGCTATTTTTTTTCAAAACATTGTTGGTAGTATCGATTTTTCCTTCTCTTTATATAATTGTTAAGCCTATTTCTTAGCCGCTTGTATAAATTCCTATAACTGTTATTTGTGGGGTCCCCTTTCCACAGTCTAAAAATTCTATCTCTTTCTCTGATTAGGTTTATTAGTTCATTATTAATCCACTCTTTGATAGGCCATTTTTTATATAAACGGCTTTGCTCGTGGTTCCCCCCACCTTGCTTTTTTCTTATCGGGCTAGAGCAGATTTTATAATTTTTAGTAAACTTTCCGATTATTTCTTCGAATCCCTTGTTTACAATCCTTGTTTTGGCTTACGGTCCAATTCTCTTCTTTTAGCTTTGCTTTCAGTAAAAATTTATTTATTTTCGTATATTTTTCTACCTCTGCGTCTCCTATTCCTCCCTCCAATATCTCAAATCTGCCAGTTATAGGGTAGTGATCTGATATCTTTGTCTTTATAACCCCTGTAAAAATTCTGTCTATAGGCCTATTTACTCTGTAATAAATATGGTCAATACACGATCTAGTTAAATTATTTAGTCTTATCTCTTCTCTTGTATAATCCCATATACCTTGTTCTAAGCCCCATTTCGCCATAACGGCTTCATATGTTAATACATAGTTATTAGTTTTGTCCCTCAAATCTATGTTCATATCTCCTATAATAATTAGATTTCTGTATTCTTTTAAGGAGCTTAGATCATATTCCAATTCCTCAAAGGCAGTTGGAAGTGGAATACCGCTAGAGGAGGTGGGGGGGTCTGTAAATAGCATTGTATTGCAATTCTATCAATTGTTTTTGACCTCAATAATTCCAGCTCACCTGTAATGTGTTCATAGGACAAAATGTCCTTGCAAAATGTAATCATACTAAATCTTACAGTAGCTGTATTAACAAACATAACCATACCTCCTCCCTTCTTATCATGTCTGAGCATAAATACCTTTGTATAACAAGGAATGTTAAAAAAGTTTACTTTACATTCATCACAGGCAATTTCAGAAAGAATTATTACATCAAAATGCGTATTATTATGAAATAGCTGCAATTTAAGTGTATCCCAATGTTTGCCTAGTGACCTAATGTTTAGGTGGAATATGCTAATACCTAGCCTATTTGCATTAAATTCCTTGCTCCAATCTTTCATATCATAATAGCTATAAAAGAATAGTCGCTCATCTTTCATATTAATTTCCATGCCAAATTAGATAGTAATATATTAATAACCAAAGACAATATAATAACAACAATAAAATATGCAACACAAAACTAATCAAATCACTTCCAAGAATGACTAGGCCTATACAAATATTAACCAAATAAACTCTAAAAATATAGGTAACTTTAAATATATTCATTAAATAATAGAAATAGTAACAACTGCAACAAAATAACAAAATAAATTCCAACAAAAAAGCTAACAGTAAACAATTATTCAATAGTGACAAAAATAAACCATATACTAAATAAACCATCACAGTAAATACAATATAAATTAACCCTTCAACCCTCATAGAAAAGTAATTGTAAACATCCAAATCCCAAACAAAAATAGATAAATTAAGAAATATACAAGTGAAAAACATAAAGAACCAACACCTAGAACCAGTCAATGCACTGGTTAGTACACCAGCAATAGAGGAATGAATTGGCTGCCTTAAATTAGGCCTAAGATTATGTTTTATTATGGTTCGGTTTTGCATGTTATCTAGGCCTACTTAATCTTGTTCAAGTCACAAGCATTCTTTATAATGATAACATTCTTGTCATTTTCATTCCTCCTTGCTAGTATACGACCGCCTCTAAACCACACAAAAGAGTAATTATAAGTTCTAGCTCTAAGTTTGGCTTCATTCAGCAACCGTCTATAATGTGGACTTAAGTTTTCATTGAAATATATTTTATTCAACCTAGCCTTCCTGCCGCTGTTCAACCAAATGTCTCTTTTGTCCTTTGAGTAGAACTGAACAATAACTGTTGGGGGCTTACCGTCTTTTCGAGGCTGAAGGCGATGTACCTGATGGACATCAGAAGGGTTAAAGTGTACCTTGATGTCACCTGCCAACTTCTCCATGACCTGTATCATGTCTTCATCCTTAGGGTCACATTTTGGTTCCAGACCATGTATTTCTAAATTAAGCCTTCTTCCATACTGATCCAGCTCTGCTACTTCACTTGATAGTTTTTCAATTGAATTCTTAGAAGTAGCTTCCTGGGTTTTTATTGCTTCTAGTTGGGATTTCAGCTGCTTATTTTCTTCTCTTATATTAGTAACCTCATTAAGTAGGGTATCGTATTTGTCAGCAAAAAACTTCATAGATGCCTCTATACTATCTAATTTAACCTTCATGTCCATAAGACAGTCGACCTTAGACAGTATAGCTCGCTGTACATCTAGGCTACTAACCTCACTTTGTTCCTCCTGGCTGGTAGTTTGATTTGATTCATCACCTGAGTCAACATATTGAGTAACGGATCCCTTTTTATTTTTCCGACAGCTTGAACAAAGCCACGAAGCTTGTCTGGAAACACCCATGTTGTTCCAAGTTGCCCTCTTTACACTACAAGTGTCGAAATGAAGGCCATTGCCACACTCCAGAACAGGCTGCAAATTCTCCAATTTTAGGTAATTTCTCCTTACAACTGCCACAAATGTCAAGTGCCATATTTAAAACAATAATATTAAATGAACAATACAATAAATGTAAATACTTTGAAATTATTCAGAAAAATTCAAAAATATTACATAAACGCAAGAGCACAAAATACAGGCTGTCCGCCCAAGCCTGACATGAAAACTATGTAATCACTATTTATCCTCTAGTACAGTTGGAACACCAAAATGTGTTAATAAGAGTTTTATTTATGATTAGAAGTGTTATAAATAAATTAATTTTTATTTAAATTTCTTAAATAAAAATTAACATAATTTGAAGAGTTATTATCAAAAAATTTTTAAATTGTACTGAGTTTTAATATACTTAAAATGTTTACTATCTTTCTTTGATTATTTGAAGATCTTATCCAAGTCCATTTCAGGAGTTGAATTTATGCTAGTAAATTATAATATAATAATTTTGTTTTAAGGAAATATCAGTTTAGCAGCTTGCAATGATTAAATTCTTTTGATTGTCATAACTAACAATTAAATTATTAATTTTAAGGATGTATTTTATAAAATTAAAGATATCATCAATATTATCAAAATATTATAGTTTTGTAATATATTAATAGGTAACAATGCATCCCTATACATATTATCTAACTATTTTGAATGCACATGTCTCGGCAGTACGTTCTGTGTAAAGTGCCTGAGTGATGCTCGGTGCCTTCAAGATCTGTCTTGGAGTCATTAGTCTTACTTATGACATCGTTACGCAAATTACGGTAAAGACGTCGTAGTTAAATATATCTTTCTCCTTTTGAGCTCTAAATCTCCTGACATATTTTTCATAAATACTTTATTACTAATATTTTTTTTACTTAATTGTTTTTATGCACACTTTATTGTAAGGTACTACATTTTAAACGACATAATGCATTTGGAAAGGACGTATCTACATGAATTTTATGTCATTTAGTACACAATGAAAATGTTTCTTTTAAAAGAACATTTATTAAAGAAAGGAGGACACCCATACAAACCTTTAAGCCAACTCATTAACTATAAAGCCCTAACTCCTTAGTTATAAGAATAAATAACACCTCGAATTTTGGCTTTAGTATATAATTCTAAAGAGTCTGCTACTCCTGCTACCATATTAGATTTGCTTCTTCATAAGGCCGATGTTAAATTGAAATAAATATTACAGCTTTATGAACGTACAGTTTTAAACTTGAAGTATTTTGGAGGACAACACAATTGTCAGTAGCTCCCTGAGGTCAGATTTTAATGTTATCATTTAATTATTTTATATAGAAATAAATACAGTTAAAATTTAGAATAAAAAATAAACCGAAAAAATTGGAAAAATCCATTTCAGGCCAATATTCTCACTGGTGATTCTGTATCTCTGAGGAAGCAAGGAATATCTTATTTTAAAGATAATTTCGGTCACTAACGAAGAAAAAATAATTAGTAGAACTATATTCTTAATAGTTTAGAGTAAGAGGGTTGAAAGATTTAGTCTATTGAATCTATATTCCTATATAGTCCTAGATTTATAATAAGTAAATTAACTCGTTATATCAATGTACGCTCTATACTTTGCTAAATATTCAATCGATTAGCTCAACTAAGAAACATTGTCTTAAGTTGTTATATTTTACTGAAGTTTTCAGATCACTATATCAAACAATACTAAAAATAATACGATTAAAAGGTTCACAGTTAAACTAGTGTTTATATATTACTTTTTTTTTAAAGGAGAGGCCCATCTCCTTTTTAACCTTCCTCTGCTCCGATTCCTCATAGACTATTGATCTGTCTTGCGGCGAACTTGTTCAGACAGAGTAAGGTAAATGACCAGTATAGTTCAACTTTAAGTTAAGGCCAGGGGTCGTACTGTCTCTAACTCAGACTTAAAGTCCGGACACCTTAGACCATTCGACCAACGGCTCTCCCTGTCATTTTGACTGTTACCAAGTTAGTTTATTATTTTTAAATAATCCTTAAGATTCGGGGGCTAATGATCATACAGTCATGTAACGGTGAATTACAACATATTAGCCAAAATAAATAATAAAATAAGACAAATAACACTACAACAGTTCAACATAAATAAGTGTCTACTAGCATTATATATTTTTTGTAAGGTTATAGGTCTGTTATAAATATAATTCTATTTTAATGATGAGTTCAAATGCCAAGTTGCTTCATTATTTAAAATGAAAATCGCACCGATAATATGGGGTTTGACTCGACTAACATCACCCCCTTCCCCCTTTCCCCCTCTTGTTAAAGCCGTGACTTGTGGCGTTTAATTTGTTTAGTCTCGAGGGCGGAGGGTTTACAAGCTAATTATGCAAATTAACTTCACTAGAAGGGATTTTACTCTTTGATAAATATTGAATAGAATTTATAACACTTTAACGTTTGTTTTTCCAAATATTAATTTTGTTTCTTTATTTATAATTCTTCTACAGTAGTCGATTAAAAACATAGTTGATATTGTATACACAAACATTTTTTTATTGATAGAGACAAGGTAAACTAATAACTAGACCTGTATGGGATTAACATAAATAATTCACATATTTTTATGAAGGATGCGTAACTAGACTTTAATAAATAAATATTGAATATCATAATTGTTTGGATAAAATGAGACCGCACAATTTCTTTTTGTATCAATGGTTTGAAATTAGTTATTGAATTAAATTGGCACTAATCTTAATATTATAGAAAAATTAATTTTTTTTGGGTTATTTATATCCCTTATAAATCCTATCTTGGTGGGTCTCTATGATACAAAAGCTAACCTCACCCAAATTTTATTAAACTCTTATCATTGGTTCTGGAGATTTCATGATGAATGAGTAAATTTTTTTTAATATCCATAGAATAATTATTCTTCCGTTTTACATTTTGTACATGTGTTATATTTAAATGTTCCTATATCGAGGTATATAATTCAATAAATAGTTTGTCAACTTAAATGATCAAATGTAAACGCTTGTATTTACTGCTACGATTTTATTACTTGATGATTATTTGATAACAATCCGCAATGAATAAACCAGGATTAAGGCATCTAATATAATTAAACGTTTAGTATTTTTTAATAAGAAATATAGTACATGTTATTTTTCCTGTGGAAAACCCATAAATAAACAAGAAAATATTGTTTATATTGTGTTAATTACTACTCTTAAAGTTTCTTTCTATTAGAGGCATTACATTCTCGTAGTGTTATCTCTAAAAATAATACGAGAGGGTGCACAATATTACGGAACGGGAAGATATTAATACTAACGATGTATATAGCTACTGTAACGTTTTGTTTAGAATTTTACCACAAAAGTATTAATTTCCATAAATGTATACGCATAGTATACATTATTAAAACCGTTAAAGAACATATTTTTCACAAAATTGAAAATAAATTTCCATTATTATTTTATTGGACATTATAAAATAACTTTCATGTATATACTATACTCAAAAGTTTGTCGACTACTACAAAAATGCGAAAAAAATATTAAACGCATTAAAGAACAACTAATTGGAATATTTTAAAATTTAGTTTTTCAATTTGTTTAAATGGCAGCTACACGAAAAATTACCTTATGAAATATATATTTGAGAAACTTCAGCGGAAAAATGTATAAAAGGGCAAACACTGGATAAAAAAAAGAGTGGCTGGTAGTCGTTACCGAGTTGTTTTGTTGTTTTTGGATTGAAATTACTTCATTTAATGATCTACTGTCGTAAAACCTAATACCTGCTTACTGAAAAATACACGCCCTTTCATAGTAGAGGAGGTAACAGACCAACTAATAACCCCCCTCCCCAACTTTAAATCAAGAAAATATAAAGCTCCGTCAAACACAAAACACTAACAACCTCATGACATATCCTTTATATAATCTAAGTATATTTTCATACTTATAAGTATCTAAGCACAGTGTACTAAGATAGTGTACTGTTGTCACTGTTCAATTCTGTGAGTGGTCATTCGATTATAGTAATTTTAAAATAAATATGATTATCACCGGCCTATTCCCCGTGGTGCTAAATAAAACATGCAGTTTCCACTAGCCTAATCACCTTGGTGCTGAAAAAACATACGATTACCACCTGCCTATTCGCCGTGGTGCTAAACAAAACATACGAATACCACCGGCCTAATCACCGTGGTTTGAATAAATTCATACGATTACCACTGGCCTAATCACCTTGGTGCTCAAAAAACATACGATTACCACCTGCCTATTCGCCGTGGTGCTAAACAAAATATACGATTACCACTGGCCTAATCACCGTGGTGCTAAACAAAACATACGATTACCGCTGGCCTAATCACCGTGGTGCTAAACAAAATATACGATTACCACTGGCCTAATCGCCGTGGTGCTAAACAAAACATACGAATACCGCCGGCCTAATCACCATGGTGCTAAACAAAACATACGATTACCGCTGGCCTAATCACCGTGGTGCTAAACAAAATATAAGATTACCACTGGCCTAATCGCCGTGGTGTTAAAAAAAACATACGATTACCACCTGCCTATTAGCCGTGGTGCTAAGCAAAACATACGATTACCGCTGGCCTAATCACCGTGGTGCTAAACAAAATATACGATTACCACTGGCCTAATCACCGTGGTGTTAAAAAAACATACGATTACCACCTGCCTATTAGCCGTGGTGCTAAACAAAACATACGATTACCACTGGCCTAATCGCCGTGGTGCTTAAAAAACATACGATTACCACCTGCCTATTCACTGTGGTGCTGAACAAAACATACGAATACCCCCGGCCTGATCACGATGGTTCTAAATCATACTTTTGTTCGATTATCATAGACCTAATCGCCGTCGTCTAAATAAACTCATACGATTACCACCGGCTTAATCGTCGTGGTTTGAATAAACTCATACAATTACCACTGGCCTACTTATCGTAGTCTAAAATTAATTAATACGATTACCATTGGCCTAATCACCGTGGTGCTTAACAAAACGTACTATTAGCACTGGCCTAATATTCGTGGGGCTAAACAAAACATACGATTACCACCGGCCTAATGACCGTGGTTTGAGTAAACTCATACGATTACCACTGGCCTAATTGCTGTGGTGTAAAGTTAATTCATACGATTACCGTATGAATTAATTTCAGTCTCCGTGCTTTAATAATTTTAGTTTGTCTGCACTATCACCACCGGTCTCACTGCCGTTGTAATTTAAATATATTTAGTTCGTTTGTTCTTTCACCACCAGCCTCACAGACGTGGCTAAGCATTTAAAAGTTAGCAAGGGTTGTCTTTTAGTGTCTTTAACTACGTATTTATCCTGTTTCATTTATTCCTTAACGTGTTTGTCAATGAGTATAACTTACTGGTGGGGTTAGTGGAATATAACTTACTGGTGGGGTTAGTAGAATATAACTTACTGGTGGGGTTAGTGGAATATAACTTACTGGTGGGGTTAGTGGAATATAACTTACTGGTGGGGTTAGTGGAATATAACTTACTGGTGGGGTTAGTGGAATATAACTTACTGGTGGGGTTAGTGGAATATAACTTACTGGTGGGGTTAGTGGAATATAAATTACTGGTGGGGTTAGTGGAATATAACTTACTGCTGGGGTTAGTGGAATATAACTTACTGGTGGGGTTAGTGGATTATAACTTACTGGTGGGGTTAGTGGAATATAACTTACTGGTGGGGTTAGTAGAATATAACTCTACAGTCGTCAACAATTGTGTAAATTGTGAAAGGTTTTAATTAATCACATTTTACACAAAATTATTGTCTATATAATTTACTATATTTTTTTTCTCTGAAATAAAATTTCAACTTGCATTGCAAATAATCCAACAAGACTGGTTTTCTTTGCAAAACATTTATTTCATTTTATAATTACAGTTTTTAAACATTAACCTGATTTTCTTTTTCCGTATGTTTTTATGTTGTAATTAGCATTGGTTTAATACCTTATAGTCATGTCTGCTTTTAATACTAACACTTCTAAACTAGATTTTAAATAATTATTTCTCTTTACAATCTAAACAATTCTTAGTAACTAATATTTAATTAAAAATATAAACACATCTTAATTTAACATACTATAAAAGTATGTAGAAGTACTTGTAACGTTAACACGCTTAGTTAAAAATGCTTCGTAACATCAAAACAAACAAACTCCATAATTAAACCTTCAATATACATTACACAACAATTATTATTTCAATACAAATGACATTTTTGAACGGAATGTAACCTCAGAACAAGATTATTTCACTTAATTATAGTATTAACAATAATAAAAGAAATTCTTGCATATTGTACTCTGAAAACAACATATTATTTAGCAATAAATTACGCTGATAAATTATAACTATCAATATGTTGAATTGTCAAACAAGTGTAATAATCTGTTATCACCTGTCTGTTTGCTGATTGATACTGCTGTTATCACCTGTCTGTTTGCTGATTGATACTGCTGTTATCACCTGTATCAATAATCTGTTTATACATCACCCATCCTTATTACCGTCAGGTGATAAAGAGGAAGACTGCTTAGCTTTTAATGAATTGACTACTACCACACATCATAGCCAAGAGCAAAGTTCAGACAGCAAAGCTTACCCTACTCAGCTTGGACGGCTAAGCTTGGTTGACTCCAGGTTCGCATGTACCAACTTTGATGTTGGACTCGCCGCACGTTCATGGGATTCCGTAGACTCTACACCACGTAGATCATGAATACGTCACTTGATGAACCACCTTGTACAGCCCTCTGAAGATTGGACGAACTTTCTTCTGGAAGTTCCTCTGTAGGTTGGCCTGCACTCATTCCCTGATGTAGATCTCTGCACCACTGCTAGCTGGGGATGTACATCTGGCGTATATCACTGTATCTTCTTATTCTTGGAAATTTTTTTCTTCATGTTTTCTATTGCCCTCTTGAATAGATTCAGTCGTTTTCTTTTCTACTATATGATTCAAATTCCGTTTGTTTTTTTAAGGGGTCGGTTAGTTCAAATGCCGTACTTCCAGTACTCTGATTATTATTACTGTTTAGGGCTAGATTCAATTCGCATAATTCCCTATCCCACGTATTTTGATTGTGATTAGAATAGATTTTTAACATAGCTTTAACATTTTTTAATGACGTTCACTTTTATTTCCCTGGGGCTGGTAAACAATCGTATTATCTATGTATTATTCCTTAATTGAATAAAATTGCTTTATATCCGTTGAGGTGAAATAACCTGCATTATCTGTCACTATAATTTTGAAAAGAGAGAAAAATGCACCTACAGCAATATCACTAGAACAATGTGCAATATGAATTCTTGATTATAATAAGGTATTTTTCATATGGGAGGATTACTTACCATTATTGTAGTTTTCAAAGCTTTTCTGACATTTTTCACTCTATTCAAACTTTTTCTTACGAAGTTCATTTAATAGACTAGCTATCTCAGCATAGTTAGGGATACATTTGGAAAAGAAGCACATCAATCCGACGAATCTACTCTGCCCTCTCGAATTGGTTGGAGGTTTGGCATTCAATAAATTACTAGTTCTATCATGATATATTTTAACGTCATTCTCTCCGATCAAATATCCATAAAATGTTATTTCTTTTTACATAAATTTAACCTTTTGCAGTTAAATTCCATTGTCTAATCATCTAGTAATTTCGTTCAGATGTTCTAAATGTTCTTCAATAGTCTTAGAACATATAATTAAATCATCCATATATTTAATCACAAATTTAAACTTTATATCATCCAATACTCTGTTCAAATAAGAAAATAACAGAGATGGCCCTATGTGGAAGCCAAAGGGAATTGTACTCCAATTCATAAGATTCATAAGGGGTTGAAAAGCTCACCTAACTTAATTTGGTAAATGCTGGAACATAGGTATATGACACTGTAGTATCGACTCCTGCAATATAATGGTACAAACCATACAAATATCCTAAAGTTGTATTAACACTTCAATTTTCTTAGTTATTTCTGAGTAGTTTACAACTAATCTATACTTGTCTTCACCCTTAGGTACCAGAAATACAGGACTATTGTAAGCTGAATGGCTAGGTCGGATAATGCCTTGTCACAATAAGTCATCTAATAAGGATCTTATTTTTTGTCGGTGTAAGTATTTACTGTTGAATAGTTTTTTATTAGCATAATACGTATTAGTACATACACAGTACAAGTAAACGTCACACAACACAAATATATTACAATTCAAGTACAAAATGTACAAATATTATGGTGATCGATTTCGGTGAACCACGCTCACCTTCCTCAACCAGAGGGATTCACAAAAGAATGGAAAATGGTGTTCAACAAACATAATATTATTTTGTTAACATAACAAATCACCATTAATTATTGAACGGGCCATTAATTATTGAATGGGCCATTACTTATTGAACGTTCCATTAATTAATTACTGAACGGGTTATTAATTATTGAACGAGCCATTATTTATTGGACGGTCCATTAATTAATGAATGGGCCATTAATTAGTTAACTACCCGATGATAAATGATAACCTGAAGGGATCTGGCGTGTTAGATTTAATTTTATAAATGTATTTATTTAGAATTGACAAATGTTCTGTTTGTGTTCAATTACATAAATCAATTACTCAGAACACATTTAAGGGCTCAATCACTGGTAATTACCCCTCTGTAAGCATCTCTCAATAGATTAATTAACGGTTTTAGTAGCTATAAAAGAGGTTCCAGTATTATTACCAATATCAGTAGCTTTTAGTTCTATCACCGGAAAATCCAACAATAATTCAATATGTAAGTACAATAAAATTACTGCAATATTTGGTTCTTATTCTAACTAACTGTATCGTAATATTGTATATTATAAAACTCTTTTTCGATTGTGCATTTTATTTAGAAAATGTCCAACAATTTGTTTTAAATGATCTCAAATTCATGAAATTTACGAACTTTTCTTAGAAATTCATGGATTATGGTACAATCTGGAAAAAAAATCACTTAAAATAAGTAAATCAAAATCAGAAAGTACACTTAAAAGAACAATTATGTTGACTTAGCTATAGTAAATCTGTAAAAACGAATTATTATTTATGAATTTTAGTTAATACATTTGTTAATAACTTATATTTATTAAGGATTTGTGATTTGTTCTATTCACCAGTTTCAATTTTCTTTCTGAGAGAGAAAACTGTTACAGGTATGCCAATTTTGAGCTGGCAAAATCCCCATTAACATATTGCATTCTATGACCCAGTTGCCTCCTGGAACTGTCTATTAATCTCCACCTCACCACAAACTGACAAACTGCAAGAGTCTACAGAGGTCACCATATGTGGTTAGTCCTCTAAGAGCAATGTTAAGTGCAAAGCAGCTTAGTGATCTACCGGAAAATATACGTTTTACGTTGTTTGAAATTGCATATAGGTAATTGTTCATTTTTATTGTGTAAATATGAAAAACTAATAAACTACATTTAAATATTATTAATTATTTTGTCACAAAAATATTTTTTTTTTTAATTAAAAAATGGACTCTCAAGAAACTTTCTACACTTAAAAAAAATTAGAGTCTACCTCTGCAGACTCTTAAATGTTCTTTATAAGGATATTTATAAATATTTACTATTGCATTCAGGTAAAAAAATTAAATTTGGAATTTAAAATGGTTACAGTCCACGACTTCAGTGGTTCAACCTTCAGGAACTCATCCCTACTTGTTGTTACAAGTTGACCATTCTGTGGACCGCGATGGTGGTGTTGGGTCTGGTCACCTTGCTGCTCCCTGGCATCTGTTACTCTCGACGACTTCAGTTGCTTAACGCAGAGGAATTAATCCCTACTTGTTACAGGGTGGCCATGCTGTGGACAGTGGTGGTCGTGTTGTGTCTGTCCACCTTCCTGCTCCCAGGCATCTGCCCCTTATGGAGAATGAGCAGTGTCGAGGCTTCGGGAGACGGTCAGTACCGATCTTTATTTGCCATCGTAATATACCGACTAAGGGTATCTTATAGTATAGCTTGATGAAATGACAACCATCCTGGTTATTAGTTTACCATTTTCACTATTTTAAATATGTGTATTTACAGTTGACTGGTTGATTATGTAACAAGACATTCCTGTCATAAATGAAACTATTGTATTATTTATTATTTTCTTGTTATGTCCTTAAGACATATTTCTTTATTAGTTTTTAGGGCTTGTGTTGTTTGAAGGTTTTTTGTATTAGGATAATTCATGATTGTTAATTCGTTAGCATATTTTGAACTTACCGTGCTATTAAAAAACACACGAAAAGTTGCTACAATTACAAATAATCCTTACGTCCTCGTGGATTACGTACTGCGTTAACCAAAGTTGTAATACAATTTAAGTAAGATTAGTAATGTAAGTGAAATTTAACTGGATATAGAAAAAAGTCTAGAAAGATAGCTGGGTATTTTTAATTATCTAGGATCAGTTTCTCAATCGGTTAAGATGGGCCTAAAAATTGTACGAGTTTTAGACTATATATCCTATTAACTAATTATTGTTCTCACGGTTAATTTACTAGTGTTTGTTTTTTAAACATAGTTGGATTGACACAAATGTTGTTTGATAATTAATCATATTCTGAAACAACCATGGTTAGTATTTTACGTTATCTTGATAAATTCACTGCAACACTTGAAATTTTAGAGAGTAAACTCTACAATTATGATTCAATTAGAACACTTAAGTAACTATCTACAGTTTAACTACAGTAAACTTAACTGCAAAAAAATGTTTTATGTATAGTTTTAATGTGATATTTCCTCATTTGGGCTTATTACTAGTAGATACACCTTCTTATTTGAGTTATATTGTTTTATAATCATGTATATATAGGGTGTATCACGTAAGTTGACTCAAAAACCTTATGGGAGAACCAAATAACCCAGATCATTGCTGTAAAGATTTTTTCCCTCAAAACCACACATGGAGTATCAGCTAGAAGTATTTTAGTTTTTCTTATACTGAAGCATTATAAAAAATTTAAGGTCCAGTGTTCTAATAACTACAAACATTTTAAAAATAAACAAACATATAACATGTGACATAACATTTTAAAGGTATTAAAGCCCTGAGTATTTTGGCTCAATTAGATTTGAGTTTTACATGTCCATTTCAAAATGGGGGCCAAAAATAATTAAAAGTATTTTTATGTTTTTATCGCTAAATGTACAGCTTACACTAAACATAAAACCCAACATTTGTAAAGTCCTAAAAGTTGCGCTTTAAAATTGTACTCAATATGGTCTATATTTACTATAATATTTCCATTTTGAAGTTGTTTATCTTTCAAAATTTTGAAAATCCCAAAATTCATAAACCTATAGCAATGACAGGATTGTGGCATATTAAATAAAATAGCGTAACCAGGTGAACAAATTTTACATTTAAACTGGTAAACGTATTAGTCAAGATAAACATCAAGTGTATCTTGAATAATAACAATAGTGTTGTTAAAAAACCTTAAAATTTGTCGTTTCTAATGAAATTACAGCCTTAAAGGTCTTAATTGATACTTTCTATTCATTCTAAGTAGGTAATTTCTGATGGTTTTAGACTCACTTTTCTACGGTTTTCCGAAATAAGGGGGATCACGTGACTCAATCCTACCAACCCTGTGGGAATTTTCCCTCCACTAATTTCCCACATAATTCCCTAATTTCCCTCTTCAATCCCCTTTTATAGTATAAAAAATGCATTAATTCATATATACACTATAACAAATGCATTATTTTTTATATACTATAACTTTCATGTTTACAGCGTCACCTGGCGGCAAACATTTTAAGCATTTAAAGAACTAAGACTAAACGTTTAAAGATTAAAACGGTTAGCATGCTCGGCTGCGGATTTTAAGTTTCAGTCACAAAGTTATTTTTGTAATTGATCAGGTTTCCACACTACCCAGGTGATGACAGTGCGTTTTTTAATAAAGTAAGTTTCCCCAAGAGGCCTAGTCTCACTTCTTACATCTATTTCACCTCAATCAAAGTAGATCCTCATGACGTTGGTGATTTCCTTCCTTCAAATGTGGCACACGGTGATTCTAGGACGACACATAGGACACACCACATGATGGTAGGGAATCATCAAGAGCGTCGGGAGGTACTCCAGACAGACTGCACACCACACAGTCCTTGCCTGGCTTAACAGTGGCTCATCATTATCGTCTAGTTCACACTGAAACACAAAATAAATAATGTAATACCGAAAACACACAAAATATAACACAAAATAAACAAAAGCAAATATAAATTTAAAATATCTGGTTTAGGACTGCGGTTGGTGACTAGTAGATGGTTATGGCTCACCGTTTTGTAAATAAAAAATGTAATTGTTTTAAGATTTTTTTGATTAGACGTTTATTGATTAAATATATTTTTTCTGTATGATGTCACACCTACCAAGTCAATTGAGGCGTTTCGATGCTCGTTAAAAGCTACGAGTGGGACTGCGTCAGATCCGTGTATGATGGTGGTGATAGGTCGGGTTGCCTGTAGTCCACTCCAACGGATCATCGTCGGAGCTCTGAAAACGATAGTCACTTTTACAACATCAACAAAAATGTATGTATGTTTACTACTACTAATTCCTCCAAAATACTTTAATTTACCCCACTTTGGCTTCCCACTCCACTTTCACCTGTCGCAGCATCATCCTGTGAAAACATTTTTTAAAATTTCCTTGTATATTATTTTTATCAACTGAGTAAAGTCCAATAGGATAATATGCTAACCTGCTCGGGCCGAGTTATGGAAACTGGCCGCCCTTCTAGGAAGGAATGATGAGAAGCAATGTAACGTCTGTTTGACCAGAAGTCGGCTATAACGTCTCTATAATATTCCTTAAACATCCGAATTCGCTATTTTTATTTTAAAACAGTAATATTCTATTTTGATTTTTAATTTATAGAAAGCAAAACAGAACGTTAATTACTTCAGACAGTTTTGGACAGCCAGCCAGTGCCTGTAATGGGGTTAGATCAGTTCGAAACTTTTTAAGCTACATAATAAATTTTTTTAAATCAAACATTCTTGGAAAATTAAACATCATTACAAATACGTACATCAAGCATTTCGACGATTTCGTTCCCTCTCAGGAACCGTTGTCGTCATGGTGGAGGTGGAGGATTGGCTTGAGTCTGAAAAGGCACACACTTGCACAACGTTATATGCCCCGAATGTTGCTTTGAGATGGACGATAAGGAACTCCTAGGTCTCACACACCACCCCAGAACCAGCAAAGAGTGCATGTACATCGGTGATCACCACAGCCCCTCTAAAAGAATAAATCGAAAGAAAAAACCTATCTTACTAACCCTAGAGTCTCCTTAGGCTAAAGCATGGTGTCTAAGGTGCTACAAACGGCCCTTTTCAGAGCGACTATATATATCGATATATATCATTAAGTTGTAGGGGACCCACGCACTCAGTTTCTTTACTCTTTTTTTTAACTGACCCAGTTTCCACACCACCCAAAGGGTAGGGTCTCGACGCGCTTTTTATTATAGTTAGTGTCCTCAAGTAGGCATACTCCCACTAGCCGTGAGAACGGCTGTTTATTGTAACTTGCACTATCCATAGCAAGTTACGGTGGTATCCACTTCATAACACAATTGCTACCTCCTAGTATTAATTTGGTATTTATTTTTTTAATACTTTTTTGGGTCCCTCTGTAAGTACAGTATAGTCATCACTTTACTCAGTTAAGCCTTTCAATCTGACGTACAATCTTACAAATGGGTTTTTACTATATATTTTACACTTTTTATTTCTATTTATTTTTTATACTTATTTTGGGTCCCTCTGTAAGTCTAGTCATCACTTTACTCAGTGATACCTTTTAATGTGACGTACAATCTTACAACGGGCTTTTATTTTTTTTATAATTTATATACCTTTAAGTACAAATATTTGCATCCTAACTACCATGGATTAGTAGCTAGACTCGCATACTGTGTTGTATTTTCGATTAATTATGTAATGCGAACATCTCACACACACCCTGGTTTTACAGGTTTTAAGCTTACCATAGAGTGTACCATTCAATCATACAACCAAATACATGAACCGTGCGAGGGCCAGGACTACAACTCATTGTCTTATGGGATTTAGCCCAATCCCAAGCTGCAGGACTGCCTCAGAGCTTACGTGTGTTACGGCTGCCTTGGGGAACAGTCGGACTATTTTTTATTAAATTTGGGCTGTCCTCACCTCGACAGTACGGTATTCGGGTATTCTACACAAGTGTCCTGGACTTAAGGAGTTTATTTATTTATTTAATTAATTTATTCATTTATTTATTTCAACGGTAACACCATTTTACACAATATAATACAAAGATGGAAATGCAAAGAGATCAGAAAATATGGTACACAAACCAACAACCTCATATAACTAAGAATAACAAATTAAGTTGAATCAAACAGCCATACAAGACCAGTACTTAACTGATTAAATTACATGTGGATGACAAAGAAAGTGAAATTATTGATAACATAAGTAAATAACAACAAGTAACAATAAACAAACATTGAATAAATATAAATAAATCAAATGTACAAGAAAAACAATACAAGGATAGTAATTCAACAATCATCATACTAATAAATATTAAATATAACAGGAAATAATTCAGTGTAATAAGGAGTGCATAATAGCCTCGAAATACAACCATCAAAGTTCATCTTCAAGTAAGGACCAAACCAGTCTTCTGAACTCCTGAAGGGTTAGTCCGAAAAATTCCAATTCCCAAGACGCATGAGACGAGGCACAGTACTATTGAAATCATAAGAAGTGGAGTGGTGATGCTTGGAAAGTCTGAGTGAGACGGGTTCTATGAGGAACATGAAAGTCAAAAAGCTGAAGAAACAATAGGCTTTTTGACTTTTTTCTTTAGGCCAGCAATAGAACACATATTTGCACAGAGCTTGAGATATCTGTTTTAAATACACGGTTATAGTGTTTAATGAAAAAACTTACAGTTTGATACAGTATAAATATCATCCCAAACTACTTTGTATGCAAATTCATTAATAACTTGTTCTGACAAAGACTGGTATTTACTTACTATTAACCAACAATCAATACTAAAGTTAGGAGCCATTTGCCTCAGGATATTTTCGGGAAACTTAGCCCTTTTTTAAATCAAAACCCAGTTTACTATGAGTTGGTAAATTCTCAACATATCTAGTGGGACGAAAACAGGTCCCAGTTAACGAATCTATCAAATTTCATAATAAAACTGAATTTCATAATGTCATAACACCGACTGGAGCCTTTGGAGAGCATGTTCCATGTGTACTCCATGGTAGTTAGAGACATAATGACCAAACTAAAGTTGTACAGTATTTTATACTCTTGCTGTGCAGATCTAAAGGTGCACTTGAAATACAATTAGCGTCTATAGGTACATTCACATTACCTTATATATAGGTTACGGGTTTTTACACCCCAGAGCCATATTCGCTTTTGTTTACGGATTTTTACATGCCATTTCAACATACATCCCTACCTATATAAGAAAACTGTATGAGAGGTAAGCCATTAACAAAACTACAATATGGGGAGTATTTTTGTGGTCAATGAATGGAACATCACCCTCCTCCTAACATCCAATATGTACACCACATGAGAAACAACGAACTATATTGCTTGAATTTAAATAGTAAATAACTTACCAAATTCCACATTTTAAAACTAGATATATTTTATGCTAAACAAATGATCGTTCGTTTATTTTACTATTTCATTAGGATTAAGAAAAGGAACTGGCCAATTTAGGAAGGTGTCCAAACTCGCATTTGCGAAGTGGTACTGTGGGAAATCAGAATCAATGGAAAGTATATTTTAATTAAATAATCTTCTATAGATTTTGGAAGATTAAATTTTTTAATTTCATAAAGTTACTTAAGGTATTACAAAGTTCCACTGCAGCAAGAGAAGCAAGTGAACCTATTGGCACCGCTATCGCTCGAATGCAAGTGACACAACAATGACAGGACGTGGTAAAGGAAGGAGTGGTGGGGGTAGGAAATGGTAGTCAGTCATGGAGAGGTTAACGGTTCTTGAAAGACGCTCTGACAGTATGTTGTTTGAAATATTAATTGGAATTTTAGTTGTTGTTATATTCATTTTTATATTTGAACTGTACATAATTGTGTATATAACTTAATAATTTTTTATGTTTTTTTTTTGTATTTTTGTTTATTTTTATAGTTTAGGTTAACACCATCTTGAGATGAAAGGAGCGTTATAATTTTTTTAGTTATGTAATCATGATCATGCTGTAAAGCTCGCTTTTTACCAATAATGCGATGACAATAAGCTAACGTATCTATTCCATTTTCTCAAATGTATCTTTTATCATCAAAGGGGGATAGGGACTCTTTTGTTATATGTTTAGTGTAAATGTTATGTCTGTTACTGGATAAGTTCAGCGCAGAAGTTTCTTTAAGCTCGTGATTACAAAGGCAATTATTATACATTTGGTACTGCAATTGTTTTTTATCGCAACTCGGGGAGACACCCTTTGTTACATTCTTCTCCTCTTGATCAGCTTTTAATGCAGAATAGCACTTTGCTCTTAAACCAATAATATTTTTGACAAGTTATGAATTTAGTTCGTTTTTAAATTTTCCTAACTGTTTTTATTTTCAACACTGTAACATGGCTGGGTAGATGGGTACTCTGAGATATCGAAAAGATGAAGTTCATTTTTAATAACTTCATATATATCAGGAGTATATACATTGTAAAATAAATAACCTGTATCAGTCATACAAAGTTTAATTCAGTTTCCGTACTTTGCAATTGTACAGTTGTAATGAGAGGTGTAGATTATTAATTTTGATATTAATATTTTAATAAACTGCCAATTAATATAAAATCACAACAAAACTTTAAGATATTTAAAGTCTCCCTTCAACACTTTTTATTGAATGGAGCTTTTTACACTGTAGAGGAATTCTTAATAGGTGAATAATAAGGATTTAGAATAAAGACATTTATTATTTTAGCCATGTATATAAATATTTGATACTTTTATTAGAATAACTTACTTACATTTACAGTAACTTTAATTCTATATATATTTGACCTTTGTAATACAATTGTAAAAATTGTCTACTACAAATAAATATTTTTATTTGATTTGATATGACCAAGACTATAAATCCAACATAAATTGGTCTGTTTAGAAAAATTGATTGGTTTTTCAAAGCAAGTACAACTAGATCATTGGTTTACGAAAAGAAGTTTTTAAGTATGGGACTAGCTGTCCATGTAACCAATTGCTTTTAATTATTAACTAACTTGAAATCGATTCTAGATCTTACATTTTTAAGCGATTTACGATAAGTAGCATTGTTTATCAGTTTAAATAAATCTTTACGAAGGTCATTTTGAGCATTTTTCCCTTTTCAGTGTTAAAGTTAATAAATTGGGCTAGCCAGGAAGATTGTTTGAAAGAACTCTGTGGATTTTGCTGAGTACAAGTTCAAGTTGTAAGTAAAGTTTTAAGTTTCTGTAGTGTAACACATACTTGGTCTCGTTACACAGCGTATTTAGTAGTTTTTCTGTCTTGGGAGGTTTGAAGTTACGTTTGTCCAGTAAGTCCCTACAGTATGTTGATAACATGTCTTTAGTAACAATTTTCCGTTCAGGAGATAGTGGATAGTCTGAGTGTAAGTCGTTCAAGCGCTGTGGATACTGCAAGTCCACCTCGAGTACGTAACCAGTCTCAGAGTCGTCCGTTACTTTGGTAAAGTCTAAAGATTCTATCTCCTGTTCAGTTAGCCAAGTAAAGTCAGATCTTAAGAGCCTTTGGACCACCGATGTGCCGTATAAATTATTACAGTCAAGGTAAATTAAGTAATTTTTGGGTTTATTGGAGTCAAGGTTGGGTAGGTAAGAATTGTTAGCCTGGGCAAAGTGATTGGGTATCATGTAGACACCGCCTCGGATCCAAAACTCAACATACAAGTCTTGGTAAATGTCTGTGAGTAAGTCGAGTCTTACCTTGGCCATTTTCAACATGGCATACCATGCCAAGCCAGGAATTGAGTAAACGTTAGATGCTAGTCGTTCTGAAATTTTCAAAGATGTCAGCTAGTAGTAAAACGTCTGTATGTAGGTACAAGTCGTGGTACTGTTTCATTGAAGTCATGTCAAAGGTAGTCCACACAGTATAGTTTTCGTCATATATAGGTGTTTCTGTCAAGTCGTCAAAGAAAGTGTATAATATTTTTTGTTACCTTGAGGTGGTAAAGATGAGATAAGATGATGGAAGACCACTTCTCCTGTACAGTAACTGAAGAAGAGCGAGAAGTCAACAACGCCGCGACGTGGACGCCGTCCGAACAATCACTTACACAGTGGAGACCGGCCGTAAACGAGAGACGACACACGACAATTGTCCAACTGTTACGAAGAATTAACTTTGTACTGAGGCACTGTCTGCTAAGTGTCTTATAACTTAGCTTGAAAGGTTTGTTGCCGACTGGTGCTGCTAAAGGGAAAATAAACCGTACTCCTTGTACAAATGATTAAGAAAAGAATAATATTTATGTTAAGAATTGAACAGAAAGCCTCCTTGGGAGAAAGTTCAGTTTTGTGGAATTTAGATTCGTCTGTCATGTAAGTGTAGGGAAACACACCGTTACGTAGTAGTAAGTCCAAGTGTGTATCACTTATACATTGTTTCAAAATTATAAATTTTGAAGTATCATCAGACTTTAGGTTTTTCACAGGTTCGTCAAAAGATGTACTTAAAAATTGAAGTGAATCTAAGAAACGTAGACAATCAAGGGTGACTGAAATATACCACTCACTAGTTGTAGCGATACATGGCAGTTTATCTTTTTTGAATTTACCTAGCCCTTAAATCAAAAGGAGGCAATCATAACCTTTGAGGCTATGAAAAACACTGGAATGTGATTGGTAACTTTATAATTTAAATTGCAAGAATTGTGGGCAGCTCCTAAGAACTGGACCGTAAATGATTTTGATTAGCTAGTTTGTCACATTAAGTGGTTTAAGGCAAAGGTGACAATCTTTAACATTTTGGAAACAAATTTTGTCTTGTGGAGCCATTTTAAACGGGATATTCTTTTTTATTAAAAATAATATCCCGATTAAAATGACTATTATTTGTACGAGTTATTTATACTCATTCATCAAACAATTTAGAAAAGTATCAACAACTTATGGACCACTGTACGCAACAGGTGGTTTAATAGCTTTACCATTACTGTCAATAATTACGTAGTAAAAGCCTGATGGAATATGATGGGCGTGGTTTACTGTACTTGGTGTTGTCGGACAAGTGACTAAAGGTTGTACAAAACTATCAAAGTCACAGTAAGTGGTAGTATGTGTGAGAGTATAGTTTTTAAAGTACATGACCTTTTCGTTCTCAGTGGGTAGTCTAGTCTTTTGTGCTCCATGAGGTGAGCACAAAGATAAGTGATTAGTAAGTAAGTCTTAGCTAGAAAATCTGTGTAGGCAGTAGCTTCAGTATAAAGAAGTACTTGACTCACTTGCGTGTTTAGTCAATTGAGATAACAGTCGGGACAATTTTGTAATCAAACAATAGTGAGTAGTCATGTCATTAGTCAATAGTAACAAGTTTACATGGGGAATCCTGAAAGTTTCTTTAGTGATTCTAATAAGATAGACTTCGTCTTTTTCATAACCAAATATATTTACAGAAAAGAAGGATTTAATTTTTTAAATTTATCAAGATCAGTGGATTTTACAGGATAGCTAAAGTAGTTATTTGGTGGGTGAAATAGACCCACTTTTACCTTTGGACCCAAGATGGCGGCGCAGTGGTACCAACCCTCCCCCTCCCCCTCAAATTCCCAAATTTCCCTCACATTACCCAAATTACCCTCAAATTTCCCTCAAATTCCCAAATTACCCACATTTCCCTCAAATTTCCTTCAAATTCCCAAATTTCCCTCACATTTCCCTCACATTACCCAATTTCCCTCACATTTCCCTCACATTACCCACATTTCCACCCAAATTTCCCTCAAATTCCCAAATTTCCCTCAAATTCCCTTGTTATACTATATATAATACACTCTTAACCTAACTTTTTCCATGTTATACTGTATAAAATTCACTGTTAACCTTGTTATACTATATAAAATTCACTTTTTTGTCCAATATGGCGGACTTTATACTATATAAAATGTAAAAAGATGACAACCGGATCCAAGATGGCGGTCTTTCCCTTCGTGTACTTCCGGCGACTGTTGGCTAACACGTCGTCTGCTGGTCGGGCGCGCATGCGCGGTAACTTGCTACTCTAATCATATATACACTATAACAAATACATTATTTCATACACTATAATAAAATTAATATGGCTGACGTGATTGCAACGCCCCCAACAGCGAAACATAAATATATATTAAACAAATTAGACAAAAAGCTATCAACCCTTCGTAGTCCAGTGGTTAGCGTACCCGACTTCAGTGTTTGTCGTGTGTGACGTAGATGGGTCGTTAATTGTAGTACAAATAGGTACAACAAAACTTTCAAAGTCGCAGTATATGGTGAATGGGACCTTGTAACATAGTGTGTAGTTTTTAAAGGACATGTGAGTCGGATGCGGAACCACTCGGACACAAGGTTGTTTTTTACTTCGATTGAATTGAACACAACTAAACGACTCAAACTTCCACATACACAATAACAAATGTAGATTGCAAAAGCACACCTGGCTGCAACCTTATCGAGGTACGTATAGTGTCGACAACCTACAGGCTTAACTACTACTTCAGCATGCACAAACATATTACGTAGATACTCACCCTGTATGGTCGGTAGACTGTTAGTACAAAGCCTCTGAAGGAACGTCAACCTCCTCTACCAGCTCAGAGGTCACTCTTTTGATTTTTAAGGGTAAACAAAGAGGCTCCCACAGGTCTAGACCATATACCCCTGTGGTACGGAGAAACAAACCCTTGTAATAAGCCCCATCCATCGCTCATTACGTTGGTAGCCATCCTGCCACCTTTCCATAGAGAATTACTCTAGGTGTTTATAGTAAATCTCGTAGACCATATAACTTGCGAACAAAATACACGGTATGAAGATCAATGGGATGCAGCGTCTTTTCTTTTTTTCTTCAAATGCTTTGCAGTATCTACAGTCGTGTACTCGATCTTCTGGTGTTTTGAAACACTTAAACATCTTGCAGCAATGCTCCATCTTTCTGAAACAATAACAGCACACATAAGAAAACAACTCATAACAAAAGAATTTTGTTACTTTTCCCTCAAGTAACATACATACCTGGAAAATGTGTACAGCAGACGTGGATCCAACTTCTTTGATCAGTACCAAGTTGTTCGGTATTGATTCTTCCTCATGCAAAGTATCGACGTATCTTCTAGGTAGAAACACCTTGATGTCCTCCTCCAAATGTGGATCAAACAGTATCGCAACGAGAGTATCACCGTATTTCGTACTTATGCGTGTAATACTTTTGACTGGATACTGGACGTTGGATGACAAATCTCCAACCTTGACAGTAATATAGTTCATCGGAGTAGCAGCGTTGAAACGTTCAACAAAAGATGCCATGATAGACTGAGAAGAAAAGTGGAAATACGAGTCCTTTTATACTCTTAGTTGACCTTGAGAGTCACGGGGGAGTATTGTGCCTCCTTCCCCGAAGGCCTATGCACGACTCGTAACAAGACTATGACCCAAGTTTCCACACCACCCAAGGGGTATAGGGTCATTGCACTCTGTGCATTGGCGCGTTTTTTATTATAGTGAGTTTCCCCAGTAGGCCTAGTCTCACTTACTTTAATGTAACTTGCCCCAACCATCGCAAGCTACGGTGGTAGCCACTCCATAACAAAATTGCTACCTCCCAGTATTATTTTTGTGTGTTTTTTTTATACTTTTTTTGGATCCCCTATAAGTCTAGCCACCACTTTACTTGGAGAAGCCTTTCAATGTGACGCACAAACTTACAGAGGGCTTTTATTTTTCTTGTTACTAAAATATCCCTTACTCACACCCTGGACTTACAGAGTTTAGGCCAGCCATAGAGTGTAACATTCAAGCAAACTGTACTAGGGCCCGGACTGCGACTCAAGGTCTTACGGGGATTAGCCCAGCCCCAAGCTGCAGGACCGCCTCAGGTCTTACGCGTTTTACAGCTGCCTTAGAGAACAGTCGGGCTTTTTTATTGAATTTGGGTCGCCCTCACCTCGACAGTTCATGTCCTGGACTTACGGGGTTTATTCCTGCCATAGGACGCACATTCACACAGAGCTATGGATACGATAGTAACAATTTTTATCAAAATTTTCACAGTAAAATTACACACATTTAAAAGCAAGCAACTTTTTGTAGTAAAACTGAGCACTTACTAAGGCGCACTTGCCATCACTAGCATGTTGCGGTAAACAACAAGGTAAAAACGTATACATGTCGGGATATTTCCAAGACTCGTCGATTTCCCGAACATTCCCGTGAAATTTGGAAAGAAATAACTTTTTCTCCAACCCTTTGGTAAAGACTATATCAAAAAGTTTTAGTAAGCTACGAACTAGTTTGAAGTTAAAAGGTACACATCCTCCTCCCAAAGTATTTTGTGAAACTTACGCTCACACCAATTGTTAGCTTTCCGAGCAGCACTATTCAACTTACTTTCAGGATAAGGAGACTTGAAAACTATATTTACATTTACAAAAGGACCCACAACCACAAATTCTTTAACGATAAATCTATTGCGATTGTCTTTGAACCCATGAAACTCCACCACAGCCAGTGTCGACATGACTACTGTGGGTTTTGTCTTGACGGCTCCATCCTCTCAACTGAATAAATTAATTTAGTTTGATTATTATATATTATTCCCCCTCCCCCTTTTATTACATCATCGTTCTTACTGTACTTGTTAAAAGATTGTACATTAAATGTGCATCGTGAATTATTAAACAGTAAGCTGTAGTCTTGTCCGGTACATTATTTTTAAATTCAAATTCGATGCGTACATCGATAGGTCCAGACTTGATTGAATCATTCTGCTTGGAGCAGTCAATTACAAAGATTGGACATTTCGATTTAAAAGTATCCAAGTCCATGATAGGTGAAATGGAAATACCGTAGTATGAAGACTGAAATTTGGCGTACATTTCATAGAATAAACTCCAATCACCTCGGATATTGTCGTAGGGATAGTAACTTGAATTGAGGTATAACTTGATATCCATTAAATCACAATGGTCAAAAGCTGACATGTTCATTTTTATGTTATTTTTCCTATCGGTTTGAAACGCTAGTATCACATAGCGGGGTTTCTCTATCTGCGATGACGTTTTTACAGTCCAATTATGTCTCTTTGTTTGTGGGAGCGTGGGATATTCGTGACACTCCCACGACCTAAAGGGAAGATGAATCGGTGTGTCTTTATTAACGAGTCTTAAAAGTTTTTCTTTGTATCTATCGGAAACAGTCAAGTGTGGCACACGCCAGTACAAGTCGGTTATTTCCAGAGTGTGTGATAGCGCATCCTCTGATAACAACACATCCGTGTTGTTGGATGACCGCAGCAGAATCAATTCTTGTTTTATATTTACAATAATTTTCCTGTAATCTTCCATAAAACCAAAGAGTAATTTTAATGGAACGGCAAAAGTAAACTCGGTTGTATTGTTTGATGACTCTGGACCGAACCAACAAGCATTTTCCAATGCATTTGTTTCATTCTGTCTAAGTGACAGTAAACTTTTAATAGTTGATACAACACCCAAGTTTTTAGTACGGTCCACTGTTATACCAGAAATTTCGTATCTAATATCTTCAAACAAGTACGCCATAGCGTTATTAATCAGAGACACGTCTGCAACTACACCACCAACCTTTTTGGCTGTAATTTTACCAGAAATATGCAGAGAACTTTCAAACGGAGCAGTAATAATGTCCTGTTGACTGACGGCGATACGTATTTCATCATTGTTTTTGAAAGTTGAAGAGGCGTACGGTTTGTGTGTGTGATACTCACAGCTTGTAATAACATCGCTGTATTCGACTTCTCCCTCAATTTCCAACATTTTTTACTTTTATTTTAAATCCTAAGGATCTTAAAAGCTTTGTATTGCTCGATGTTAACACCTCGGGTGTTTTAGGTCTAATGACCTGTTTCGACACAGTTGTTTCCCTAAATACTAATCCCATTGCTTCGTCTTAAGTGTAAACGTAACGAAATTGTTTCGTTTCTAAAGTTTATCAACTTCCCTTGTTGATCTCTCAGCTCACAAGTAATGTAATTCAAAGCTTGCACACTCACAGGTAAATATATCACGTTATGAGGCGTTTCAATTATTTTGTAGCCAGGTGGAACTGACGGATAAAATTCGTGTATTATATGACTTTCCTGACCGTTCTGATACGAGCCTCTTGTCACGTTACATGTAACTCGAACGACATTTACTGAGTTAATGTTAACTTCATTCTCAGACATGTGAGTTTTATTGGCTTCATATTCAGCTTTATTAAAGCCGAGCAAGGTAGCCAGGCTGTTTCCTGTTTCAAAGTGAATGGGCTCGCTACAATTAATTTCAACTTTCAAAGTACTATTGTTTGGTTTTAAACTGAATTTTACACCAGTTTTTATGTTATTGTTAATGTAATTCTCTAAATCGCTAATCTCGTAGGAGCCAGTCGGAATTTTCATTACAGTGTCCCCGTAGTGGAATGTGTCGTTCACATTTTCTTCTACATTCGGTATTGAGTTGTACGTTGTGAGATCGATCAAACCAATTTCCCAATCACCTGCCGATAAATCGATCGAAGGAAATATGTCACAACTTAGCGTTGAACTCTGTCCACTAAGGCAAAACATTATCAACGAGGAACTCTAAACACAAGTGCCCGCAAAGTACTGAGTCAAAATCCTGTTGTCTTTCATTGTTATACTTTATATTAACACTGGGACCCCAATACATAATCAATTCCATAGGAGGACGCAAGTTACCAAAACTGTCATAGTACAAAACCTCGTTACCTAGCTTTTTATAACAAACCCAATGTGTTCCTTCCCCCTGTATACTGTCCAAATTAATAATTGCGCTTTCGTTCAATCTAGGTTTATTCGGAAGTGTGTCCCTCATGTAAACACCTCGAAAGTGTGGAATGTTTAATTTTTTAGCGTAGGTAACAAGTTCGTGGTTTGATAGGGCATGTCCGGGAACGTAGACTAATTTGAAGTTTTTTTTTCTTCTTACAAGTGCATTTCTTCTTGTTTTTAGGCGAATTCTTAACACCTCGGCCTACCCAGGGTCTTAGATACAAGCCCTCACCCTTCTTTCTCTTATGAGAACCGCCCAACTTTGCTTTAGCCTTCATGGCTGTTGTAACTACCCAAGCTGCGGCTTTCTCACCTACAGACGAATCTGATGCCTTAAACCTTTGCCAAGCTCGTTCGGCCAAGTCTCTGTCAGCTTGCGCTCTCCGCGCTGTGTCTGAATACTGTGAGTAGGCTATGTCGTGGGCCTTGCAGGCTTCGTCCAGACCGTTTATTCCCTGATCACCACGAGCTAATCTCTTCTTTAACTTGGTGCCACCCCCACAGTACCTGTATCCTGGCAAGTGAAGTTCCACTGGCAGTAGATCAATACCCCTGTTTAAGGCTGTTCCAGCTAAACTTTTAATTCCTTCGAGTGCACTAGATACAAGTCCTCTTCCGCGACGTGACGATTTCTGCTTCATTATGTGTGTCTCTTACGAAGGTTAGTTGAAGAATGAAGGGACTTAGCTATATTTCACTTTATATTACCCCTCACCTTGTTCACCGAAAATTTCAGTCCAGTTTATGTAGTTATCAGCGGTCAGTGTTTCTGTACTCCGCCCTTTAGCACCATGAATATGGGAAAAAAGTACCTGACCGAATTTTCTAAGTTGTTTTTCAGATTTAGCGCTGTTTTCATGAATCCGCCCCTCCAGTGCACTAACCGTATCTTTAAGTGATGTCAGCACTGAACCTATAGTTGTTGTTTGTTGACCTAATATTTCCAAAATATGTGATTTTGCTTCGGTTAACACTTTTAGGTTTACAGCCTCGTCCATTTCTTTCGCATCTCTAACAGATTTAATTCCCATATTATCAAAGTCCCAGTCGTCCTTGCGTTTCTTTGGACAGTTTGCCACTAGATATGACTTGGTTACAGCATCTTGACTATCATGTGGGTCAGCTAAAGAAACTAAACGTCGCTTTTCAAAACTCCAATAACTACTAGTTTTAACAGGAACGGCAGCATATACGTAACGTTTGGTTGCCGCATGATTCGGACCTGTAGGGACCTTTACCCTTGTTATAAGCCTATCTCCTACGTTGACTGTTTTTTGTTGGTACAGTACACATTGTTCACCTATAGTTTTCAAATTCACGGCATCTCCGAGCTCCTTTGGCGATGCTAAATTTTCTATTCTTTTGTTACGTGCAGAATAGCTGTTTTGTAAGTTTGGCATTGTGTTAGCCTCAAAGTATGTTCTCGTAACAACATCGTTGTCTGCCACGGGCACACCGACGTTAACCATTCGTTTATTTTCAATATCATAGTTTCCTTCAGGTGTTAGTTTAAAACCTTCGCCTTGTGGTCCTTTGCCACTTACATTGCCCTCTGACCACTTACACGTCCAAACCTGTCCACAGACATAATCTAACTGATGAAAATATACGTATGAAAATACTTTTTATACACAAATCAAAATAAGTATCCATGTTTACACATAAGCGATTAATGCTTTGTATCGGCTATTACCAGCTCCTGAAATAATTTTAGCTTCTTTTAATTCCTCGATTATGTTTTGAATTTCGTTCCTATGGTTGCCATTTCCGGCCTCTGTCGAAGCTATAATAAGTTTTAATCTATCACATAATTCGTTTGGATTGTCCCAATAGGAAATGTCACGTGATCTAAAGTCTTTTAGCCCTTTACCGTACATTTGTTTGGGGAATAATACGGAAATTATGTTTTTATATTTTATGGACTTTGTCGGTCGGTTAATGAGATTATGAGGTAAATAACCTTTTTTATGCGCATTAGTTTTTATCATTACATCTTTATAAGCGTCCAAATCATCTTGTGTGTATACCTTTTCATCGGGTTGCCTTTTAAATAATAATTCGTAAAGGCCTTCCGTTCCTCGGTACTGTACATTGTTCAAGTGAATGTTTCCTTCGTTGTCGAATGTAAGCAGTTGATTACCCACCATTAATTTATCACCGTCTATATGTGGTCCGTATATGTTGTCCATTTTATTCTTAACACCGGCTTCGTCTTTTAAAAGTTTTAACATGTATTTTTGTGTTATTGGTGCGTTAAATGTCTCTAAAACGTACTGTGACGCCTCGTGAAACTTTGCGGGACTTTGTATTAATTGACTAACTGAGGGTGGAGGGGGAGACGATGTTTCAAACACTTGTGTGTCTTGAATAAACGATGGTCCTTTAGGCGTTGACATATAGTCTGGCTTAAAATTATCCTGCTCGTCCACACTGAGGTCCATAGGCTCCTCCTTTGGTTCATTTTTTATATCTGTTCTGTTTCTAAGTTCAGTTAAAATTGGTTTGTACTGTTTTTCTAATGTTTGTTCGGTATACATGTTACCCATCTTGAAAGCACGATACTTGCGGCGGACAGCATCTTGCAGCTGTATAATTCTTCTCGTAAGAGTTTGATGTTTACTGTTTTGCGACATGTTTATAAATGAAAAAGAGTTTGTTCTAGTTGTGGATCACACAGAGGCTTGTCGCTAACTGTTGTTGAAAATTAAAGTAGGTCGTATTTATATTACGAGACTAGAAACTTGTCAAAGCTAACTCTGTATCTCCCTTTATCCAATTCACAGTCCTTACTAATACAGAAAAAACTGTACTTATCTTTCCAAGCTAAAGCGCACATTTCTCGAAACTTTTCAAAAGTCATGTCCGTATTTACATGATCATTGTAAACATGTTTTAGATTTGTTTCGTCCTGTTTGAATAAAATAATCAAGTTTGTATTGACTCTCACCAACTGTTTGGATATCCTACTATAGGTTTGTCCTATATAAAAGGAATCAATGTTATTATGTCGACCCATGGTAAAGTAGTTGCGTATATTATCGTGTTTTTCACACGCAATGTCGTCAAAAAATCACAATAGAATTGTTTTTAGCTTCTTTAGGTGGTATGACTTTAGTGTTTTCATCAAATACAAAGTATCCAATTTCCTCGGGTAAAACACTTTTTAAAAATTGATACTTGGGTTGATATAGGGACTTTGAGAAAATGTAAACATTTTCGAACCTTAATCCGTTTGGATCGAACAACATGTTGAAAACAACGTTCGTTTTACCACAATTACTAGGTCCAGCCACTATGCACCTTATAGTGGATGGAAATAATGGTCTGTGTTTAATGTCACTACCTGTGCGTATAGTGTACATGTCAAAGTTTTCGACAGGTAGCTTTGTGTCCTGTTCAATAACACGCATTGTTGAGTTATGAATGAAAGTGTAAGGGAAGCATTTATTTATACCAAGTCTTTCTTGTTCACCCATGTATTGTGTTTACCGTCATATCCTGCCTATTTAACTAATACTTTGTTTCCTTTTTTTCTAAGTACTTTTTCAACCAGGTATACATCATCTGTTTTGGATTTTTGTAGCTCTTTTTCGTAGAAACTTCCTTTGATGACGTCACCAGTATGGTCTTTGAGGAGGTAGGTTGTAGGAATAGTAGTTTGGACTTTGTACACAGTAAATATCTCGTTAGTCCAGTTGGGTAGGTATCCTTTGTCAAAGACTTTTTTATACTTACTTATCCTCACCTTGTCGCCTACTTTAAAACGGACCTTTTTATCCACTTTCTTGTATTTTTGTCTATTTTTATTAATGTTTTTTCTGACTATGTTTTCGTTTCTTTTGTTCACATGACTTGGAGCCATGCCAATAGTTTTGTGTATTCTTGTGTTGTATTCTTCCAACAAAGAAGGTAGTATCTTGACCCATTGATACTTACCTTGCTCCGTGAACTTGCACCACATTAATGCTTTGAGACTGCGGTTGAACCGCTCTACGATGGACGCCTTCTTATCACTGTAGCTCGAGTAATGGTTTATACCATAGCTATTCATCAACTTTGTAAATCCTGCGTTGTAAAATTCTTTACCCGCATCAGTTTGTAAGTG
>JAQJVL010004198.1:0-48570 GCA_035578905.1 Stictocephala bisonia | reverse complement strand
TATTGTACGCCCTCTTTTACAGGACTTCAAACCTCATCCAATCCAAGATCTTTAGAGAACCTTGAGATTGCCTTAATGAGGTTTTTCTATACTACACCTTGGCCACGTTCTAAATCGCTGCCCAAGGTGTGAGCCCACTTCCCAGCTAGGGCCAGGCAGTGAAAGAGGATGTACCGTCCAGACTCCTCCTCCTCCCCACATTTCTTACACAATAGAAGGGAGTTGGGAATCCCATCTTGTTCATGTGTGCCCGAAACGTCCCGTGTCCAGTTATAAGACCAACCACCCCTCAGAGTTCTGATCTTGCCAGAGAAAGAGCTTCAGCCGTGTTGGAGTACAATGGCCTCAACAGGACCTCCTTGGCTTGCCTGTTACCTGGCGTTGCCTCCCAGGTCTCCTGAAACTTGCCGGCGACCCATGTAGAGGCAACCCCGCATTCTGGCTCTGGGCCAACGAGACGTTCCTCAGTGCCTTTCCTTGCACAGTGGTCTGCCCTCTCGTTTCCCAGTACCCCTAACAGTAACTCACCTCTAGCAGTCAGTTGGTGCTCCCCCATGCAGTGTGATTGGCGTTGGCATCCAACCCTGCCACCAGTTGTTGTTGTTGCATCACTCCGTAGTCTACGATCCTCCTCAACATAGGGGATGGAGGGACCTCCTCAGAGTCGTAAGGCAGGTATACTGATGTGAACAAAATTCTGACGTCACCTTCACTTGTTGGCAGGTATACCTCAGTTACAGCCGTGTCCCTTTGGCAGTGCCGAGCCCCATCACTCCCTCCAATGATTCATGGCTCCTGAATCAGGGCCGCTCTTACGTCGTTGGAGAGAATCTTCTGGCAGAGCGTGGCTGTGGCTGCTCTAGAGTGGTGAAGGTTGATCTGTAGCACTGCCATTACTTCTGTGGGGCTTGAATGTTATCCTCTCCAGCCCCAGAAAGGGCCGCATCGAGAGGGCATTCAGTCTCCTAAGGGAGTCTTCATCAACCATGATCACTAGGAATAGGCATTTGGGGTTTTGAGTGCTTCCAACAACCGCCCAGTGATCAGTGTTCAGCTGGTTTTGCTCCTTCAGGCCTAAAGGGACCTCAGCTTTAGTAAACAGCACAAGTTGTTACCGAAACGAATGTGGTCAACTTCACCATCTTGACTAGGTTCTTGGCCAGTCCAAGTCTCAGTTGTACACCCTCGAAAGGCTCATATTTGAGATCGAGTGTACGCTTTTCCAGTATACTGTGAGCTATCTGGGTAGAGTTAGTTATATATATATATATATATATATATATATATATATATATATCTATTTGTTGTCATAAACTACTGAATCAAAATCTAATCAAAATTTATTTCATTGAAATGCGGTACAAAAGTTAACAAAATACAAATGTTATTAAAATAGTAGGCATATATAGGCTCGTGGCCTGTGCATGCCTACGAGTTCTATCCAAAATCTTAACTTCATTCAGAAGTACCAGCCAATAAAATGATTTAACATGTAATAATAAATTTGAACAAACATATTAATATAACAAAATAGAGTATGTTCAAATTAGAGTAAATTTAATACACAACATAAGTTGCTAATTAGCGTTTAGACTATAAAAACTAGAAAAATAAGATAAAGTATGAGTTTAAATATAAATTATGAAAGGAGATATACTACCATATATCATTATACGGCAGGACATAAATTATTTATTGTTCTGTCATGTATAGAGTTCAATAAAGTTATACAAGTTTAGTCACGGTAAATGGGTATACGGAGTGGCTCAGCACCGTTGGAGCTGACCATTCGTAGCCAAGTTGTAACCAGTTGCTTGAATACGCTAACCGGTTCGTCCTGCAGGTCCTTTATCTTGGGGGAAAATGCCTGTAAATAGTATGAATATGCGATATAATATGCATTGGTCAAGTTCAATGACTGGGAACAGCACACCCCTACCACCCATTGCGCTCCTTGTCAGGCAGCCATGGCTTATAGGGGTAAGAAAGACTTCTTTGTATGTGTTGGTGTAGACAAGCAAAGTTCTAATAAATAATTGCCTAATAGTTCTCTGACTCTATAAATAAGAGAGATGAAGGATACTGTTTGTTTTTATTTAAAGCTGATTTAATAATAGATTTGTGTATGACATTTAAAGGTTCTAAAACAGTCTTGAAAGCTCCTTCCTAAGAAATAATGCTGCTCAGAAGATTGGATTGAACATGTGCATAATAAACCCTCTCAAAGGGCTGGCACACATAATCTGTTCCACCTGCACCATTAGTACAAGAGTGCATTACCAATAAAGCTCTGCATGTGGCTTGCTCGCTGGCCGCAGGGCAATAGTAAAATTTTGGTTTTAGATAAATCCATTGTTAAAATATTCTCTTTAAATCAGATTTTAATCATTTTTAACTCCCTAGCAGCTATTTCAAATACTTGGTTCCAGGTTTTAACTTTGAATATGATTACCGTATCGTCTGCGAATAAAATTATCTCACTTGATATAATCTATTTATCTACATTATTGATATAAACTAAAAAAAGCAGGGGTCTTAAAGTCCATCCTTGAACAACCCCATAGTTTACCTTTTGAGAATCACTTAGTTGAATCTCAATAGATACAACTTGTAGCCTATCGGTTAGAGCTCTTGAACCATCTACTCCAATTAATTTTAGTTTTTTAAATAATAAATTTCTGTCATTACTATCAAATGCTTTTGCCAAATCTATAAATATCAGTAGTATTTTATAATTATTGTTTAGTGAATCCATGATTAGTGTATTAATTTTATATAACGTGTCTGAAGTATTCCTCCTCTTCCTGAACCCGAATTGAGAATCTGAAATTAGATTGTTTCTAAATAGGATTGAAACTGCTTTTTTACACATTTCTCTAAATTCAATAATTTTGTTCTAAGCAGAATGACATTTGTGTTAATCAGATTTTTGTGCTTTGATTATTTAGGATGTTTATGTTATTTGGGATAACTGTTTATTGGGACTTGGATAATTAATATTGGAAGTTTGCTATATATTGTGTGTATAAGTGAAGCAAAGAGTACGGTACATAATTACCTTTTTTGATAGTTTTGTTTTGAAAATGAACATAATTTAAATGTAAACAAGTTTCTATATACTAATCTAGCTTGACAAAACCAAAACTAGTAAAGCTTGATACAACTCAGAATCAACAAATTAATATACTATCTAAGAAACTGATTACAAAAATGAGTTCTACAAACACTGTTAAAATTAAACAAATATGTATTGCTATCTTATAGATATGAATATAAAGCCAAATTTAGTAAAATCAACATTAATCTCTGTGTGTAAGTCACTGGTATGTGTTGTATATACTTGAACGTGTAAACATGAAGTGATAAAGCAGTTTTGTTATGTAATTTGTATGTTGCAGTGAAAATAATCATTAAAGGTGACAGAAATGTTGGCAAAACATGTTTGTTTCATAGACTACAAGGTAAAAGGTTCATTGAGGAATATATCTCTACTGAAGAGATTCAGGTAAGTTTATTTCTTACTTTTTTATTTTCTTACTTTTATACTATTTTAAATTATTCTGTATGTGTCATTTGTTGTTAAAGAGTAATAGGTCACGAAACTCATTCAAGAAGTGTCAACCGAGTACAAAGAAAAAAGGACAAATTGTAATAATAACTTAAGTAATCTTTTGTCATGAAGTGAAAACAGTCTTTATTTACGTGGTGAAGTTAGGACAATTTAGTCCGCTCTGTACTCTAACAAACAAATACCAAGAGAGAACCTGTATGATTACACAACACATAGGCCTATTACTAGCTATTGTTCTCGACTAAGCCTTCTAAAAATCTTACAGTGTATTTCATCCCTGTGGCTTCATTTCCTATTTGTCTTTGACAGTGTTATGTTTCACAATATTTTTCCTTCTATTTTTGTACCATTATGAAACATTAATAATGCGCCTCTCAGCATATATATAAACAACATATGTATTCGAGGGACATTTGTTTATTTTATTATTTTTTCCTCGTTTGGTTACCTTCGCTTGATTCTATCCTGCACTATTTCGATGAATTTTAACCGTTTTTCATATACCTTTGTAGTTCATGCACATGCCAAAATAGTTGTACACTCTTGTGAACAAGCGATCTCCACATCAGTTATTGGCTTCCAACAAAACTGTGTGCTTAAGTGGTGTGGATCTTTAAAATGTTGAATTTTAATAAATCACCTTATGAAATAAAATTATTACAGTATTTATTATGGTAGTGTTTTATGAATATAAGATGCAGTTGGTATCAGTGAGTGAAGATAAATCATGAAAATGTGTAAGAGAGTCTACACATGGCCATGAAAACATTCAGAACTTCAAGATTGACTGATAAGTACTGGTCCTCTCATAGTCTCTTTAAGGAGTTTTGGTATAATTAAAAGTACATTTTCCTGATTCAATTTCATATAGTAGAGAACTAGACACTTAAAGAAAATCTATAACAGAATGGTTATTGTGAATTTTATATTGACATGAATTTTCATATTGGTTGCACTCTCCAACTTTTAATTACATCCAGAAGATTTTAATTTTATTTTTTGTTGTTAAGAAATCATTAAGAATATAATATGTCCACTCCACATTAGTACATTTATAATAATATGTTTGTTAAACATTTAAAGTTATTATTATATTTCCTTTAACCATAACTCTTCAGTTTTAAGTCATGTGCCAGATTCACATGATTGAACATTAAAACATTTACTTTTTATTTTTTATGTTTAAATGTTCAAATCAGCAATATGCTCACAAATCTAAGGTTATCAGACCAATTCAAATATATAAATAAAATCTACACTACACACTAGTGTTTAAATATTGATCTCCCGTCCCATAAATAAATCCAGGTTTCATTCGTTGAACACCTGCTTATCCGTAGATATTGTATATTGGTCTAATTTAAAACTTTTTATTAGTTTGGTGGCTGCTTATGAACACTATATGGTATATATATATGTTGTATTTTAAAATTGCATTTTGATTTTAGGTAGCAAGCATTCAGTGGAACTACAAAACTACTGATGATGTAGTTAAAGTAGAAGTCTGGGATGTAGTAGACAAGGGGAAGAAGAGGGTACAATTAGACGGATTAAAACTGGGTGAGAATGATATAAATCCTCCTGCTCTTGATGCAGAGTTTTTAGACGTGTATAAAGGAACAAATGGAGTTTTATTGGTGATGGACATCACAAAAAGCTGGTGGGTACAACTGATTTCATTACAGATAGTCTTAGTTCACATATATATTAAGAATAGTGATGGCGTCAGAGAACCAAAGTAGTTTTAACATAAATGATCAAGCTTTCAAGATGTGTGTTGTTTATATTTGTTACTAAATATGTCTTACTACATTTATGATTTGTGTTAAATAACTGTGCTCCATTCTATTGTTTAGTATCTACAAAATGTGTTGTCACAAAGAAACATACTTCCCACAAGGACATACCTATGACATATACTTTAAACTGTACATATAAGTTCTGTACTGTGTAACCATGAACCATTATTAATACAAATAGATCTGTAGAGTATCTACATTGGCATTGACCCACCAGCCCATCCTTACACATACAGTGGTGTTGAGTGCCCTTTTAAAACCAGTGTACATGTCTGGGTGGGCGGGTGGGTCAACACTACCGTACATGTCTGGGTGGCCAGGTGGGTCAACTCCACAGTACATGTCTGGGTGGGTGAGTCTAAACAGTACATTCGCTCATCTAAACTCATCACACTCATTCGAAATCCATATTCGCCCATATCTTGACGATCGGCGTCTTATGAACAAATAAAATAAAAAAAAAAAATAAAAAAATAAATAAATAAATAAACAAAAGTCAACACCACCATACATATCTGTGTGGGTAGGTGGGTTTCAATACCACTCGATGTGTCTGGGTCAACATCACCTTGCGTGTATGAGAGGGCAGGCGGGTCAACACCACCGTCTGCGTTTAATGTTTAATGCCATACATTAGATTTACATACCATTTGCTTGACACTTAAAATATTTTATTTCTTTATTCTTTTTATTATTTTAATTTCCAAACATTTTTGCAAGATCTGGCCCTGTTAAGTTTCAAACACTTATGAAAAGGGACCATTTTAATACTTTGTACACAATTAAAATAAATATTTAAATAATACATTTACATTTTGCAATTAAATTATTAATGATAATCATTTAATTGTATTTTCATAGTGTAGTTGTGGCAAGATAGCAGTTTTCTAATTACAAACAAAAACATAAGACAATTTTATTTTAGTATAATTTATATATCTGTGGGATGGAATTGTTTTGGCAGTAATTTCTGTGACCTCAGTAAAATTTCCCGTAGCCTTGGCCAAAGGATTTTGACATTATTGCAATATAACGGTGTTGAGCAAACTAATATACTTAGTACTAGGGCTAATGTTTGGCGTGCCTATTGCTTGGATGGATGATTGGTGAGCAATCCCGTTCTTGCAAGCAGCTTACCTGCCCGACCACTAGCGGTGAGTCAAGGATATATCTTACAAATATCTTACAAATAACTTGGAGGTTATTTGTAAGATATTGGTTTCCAGGTTAAGTTTTTAAATGTTATTTCTTGAAGTAATAGAATACCTGCTCATTCAACACAGTAAAATATATAAAAAAATTTATTGTAAAATGTAATTTTGTTGTGTCAGAATCCTTTGTATTTAAAACTATCAGCCAGCTGTGACTGTTTTATCTGGCTATTCTAATAAATGATTTTGTTACAGTTTTAAGCCTATTGGCTCGATATTAGGCTCTTTCCCTTTTATTTATTAGCAATGAATATACTTTTGAGCAACCAGCGGGACTTTTTATTTTTATTTAGATAGTTGTGGGTTGATATTATCATTTCATAGAGGAGTACAACTTTAAATTAAAAGGAATTTTTTTACATACTTATCCATGTATAAAAAGAATATTTGTTGGGGAGTGGAGTGTATTTTGTGATCTTTTATTGACTTTGTAAGTTTTTCTACTGATGTGTTAAAACAGATGTTATTTTTTGTCCAAGTGATTGGTGGATACCCTAATTTATTTATTTATTTGTAAAATGCCGATCGTCAAGTTATAGGAGATTATGGATTTCGAATGAATGAGTGTAGATGAGCGAATTACAAACTAAGGTCAACTATTCCTTAGAAAGTGCCATTAATTAAAAGCCCAATGACAAATGAACAGCCTAGAATTTTCTAATTGGCATGGTGGCTCAGTGCCTATGGCTTTGGGGACTGCAGAGGGCAAGTTCCCCAACTAAGAAAATGCTCTGTTCCTCACTCGTTGAATAAAGTTCACCCACACTCTTAGGTTCATGTGAACTGGTGAGTGAAGTTTTTTATTTAAAAAAAATAAAACCGAGGATTTCCCATCTTTTGAAATGAAATGAAAATCGATTTTATTAGGGGCGAAGTTAGGACTGTAAAGTCATCTCTTCCACTTAACCTCAAGCTTCCACTTAATTTATTTTAGAAGCTGAAATCAAATTAATTAGAAGCTGTTCAGTTATAAAGTTCCATTGATTCTTTTGAAATGGAGAAAAATTTGTACATTTGGATATTCAGTAATAAACTTATTTAGACTTTTAACATTATTTAGTACGGTATTATATATTTCAAAGCCTTAACAAATTGCTGGTAATATATATTACCAGCAATGATTGATCACTTTTCAAGAGGACTGAAACAAGATAAACATTAATATTTTGAAACAAAATAATTTATCAGATGATATAAACTAAAAGACTATAATTCAATTTTGTTGTTTTCAAAATATACTGCCTTGCATGATACTATATTTTACAATGAAATGTTGATGTTGATAATTTGCTGTACAACGACTCTATAAAAGAAAAACAAAAATAAAATTTGGAACTTCAAAATAAAAAAAAAATTAATCAAACAAAATTAAATTGATTGTATTGATTGCATTTTCAATTGATTGATCTTTTAATCTATTTATTTTGTATTTTTAAACATTGATTTTGATTTTATTTGTAAGGCGAAGTTTTAAACTGTTATGCTATTTAACTATTAATTTAATTATTGATTGTACTAATAATTTATTTATTTATTCAAGTTTTTACATTATAGCTACAAAATTAAAAATTCATTACATCTGTTTTAACTATACAACTTTATAAATTACAACTAAATTTTGATAATAAGGAAAACGAATCAATATAACTAGTTAGCAGTTTTCAATTATCTAATTAAATTAATTATTATTACAAATAAACTTATATTCAAATAAAAGAATAAACAATTTTTGCTTGACGGAAAAAAATGACAAATTAAACTGTACAGAATATTACAAAGTGACATGGAATGTCTAAAATGTACACTAGTGTACTTGGTTGCCATATTTCTTTGACATGGAATGTCTAAAATGTACACTAGTGTACTTGGTTGCCACATTTCTTTGAAATCACAACAATACTACCGTTATGAATATCAGCTACGGATTGATAACAATAAATTAACCTCTCAAACCTTTGAACAATGGAACACTATAATGTGATACAGTTATACACTTCAGCAATAAAAATGTACTAAATGATAATGTAATGTTACGATAAGGTACGTTAAAATCGATATTGCACGCATTAGCTAATATATTTCATTTTTGTAAAACTTTGTTGCATAAGAAATGCGTGTTTTTATCCATGTATGTTTTTTTTTAAGTGAATGTAAGAGTGCTGTGGCATTATCTAGATCAAGAGCTTTGTAATTGTAAAGTGGGGTTTTTATAGTCCTTTAAATTCATTAGTAAGAAGCCGATTGTAGAAATATTGGCGAAATGAGGGGGAGTGAGTGTAGATGAACGAGTTTAGTCATTGTTACTAAATAAGGTTCACTGTTCCTCAGAAAGAGCTATTTATTAATAGCCCAATAGCCAGGACAACTAAGGGACCCACAGCGTTACATGGAATCCATACCACGTAGTATTGGTCTGATTTTCAGCTATTTGACAAGCCAGATACTCACTACTCTTCCATACTCATCATCAAAACCCTGACTACCACCCAACATGGACATCCAAGACTTCTCTAGTGTCCACGTAGACGGCAACCTTTGAGCATACACCATCTCAGTATTAAGAGGACTGAGCATAGAACCTGTCACCTACAATTTCCACAGTACATTGATTTTTTCTGCAGATCTGTTATCTGTCTACCGGTCATTACTGTTATTTATTATCAAACCTCCATCAACTTCACTACGATAAATGTAATTATAAATTCAGGCATTGACCTGAATTCAAACTAAGCACCACCAGTGTGTGATGATGCACAATAAGCAGTCTTACAGCCAGCTAAGCATGATATATTACCAAACAAAATAAATCAATATAATTACAAAAGCTTAAGCTTCGCATAAAGTATGAATCAGGCTTATTTATAGAGAATCATTGTATGGCTGGCAATTCCTCGTCACTTCTGAAATGCAAATTTATAAAACTATTTAAAGGTTAAATTTATTACATTCTGATTTGTGTATATTTCTTTGTTTTAATTTTCTGAATTGTTTCTTAGCTGTTTAAGAATAAATGTATTTGAATAGAACAAAGTTGAAAGTTGATTAATAAATTGTTGATCGTGGTTTTGGGCCATATTATTATTTTCAATAACTAATCTCAAGGTGATTTTCTGAAATCAGAACCTTGAGGAGCGGTAAATGGGCAATTACATACATTTCAATCAGCTATCTTAATATAAATAATCCAAAAACGATGAACTCACTCATCACAAAATCTCTGGAACCACTCAAGAGATTTTGATGAGATTTAAGAGAAGTTAGCTTTTGTATCATAGAGATCCAGTAAGAAAGGATTTCTCAAATTTCTATTTCTAAGGGGTTATATTTTGTTCAATGAGAGAAACATTGGCATAAATTTAATAATTTATTTCAAATAACTGTTACAAAAACACAAACATGATACAAAAGTTTGTCTAATTTGGTTTTCATTGTGCAATGTTTAAGATAATTTCTACTAAATCTGACATAATTGCACAACTTTGCATCCCCCTAAAGTAAATTTATATGGGTTTATAGACTATAAAACTTGGAATGGTGTAATAATGGCGAACGGTGGAAGTCTGAGCTTTTATGTTGATGTGGGTTTAGAGAAAACCACAAAGTTAAGAAAACATAGAAAATAACTTTGTAGTGAAGCAAGGGCTGTTGGCTAGTAAGATAAAAATCCAAGTTTATGAATAATATATTAAAATATATTACTCATCTTGTAGTCGATTATAAGTAGTGAATTTAAGGTTATTAATTTTAAAAGGGAAATATTGTACAGGACATATGAATATGTAGAGAGAGAATTAATCAAAATCCCCACTCACATCCCAGTGCTAGTGTTGGGCAACCACTGTGACATGGCTCATCATCGCACGGTCACAGCAGACATCGTCACCGCTTACATCGAGAGTGTACAAAGGTAACCCAACTTACATTAGCTTAAATTTTTGTATAGTTGAATGTGGAAGCTATATTAATATGAGTAGATGACATTTAAACTGAAAAATATCCATATTCACAATTCCAGAAACTGTTCCCTGCCTGACATACCAACTCGTAACCATTCTCTTGGATAAAAAGAAATTTAGTATTTTGGTGTTGTTGTACAATTCGGGAAATAGTAAAAATACAACAAATACTAAAAAAATCAAAAGAATATTTATTAGAAAGAAGAATCTATAAATTAGAAGACCTTTTAGAATAATTAGTACTTTTAATAAGGAATAATTTTGTAATGTATATATTTATACAAACCTCAACCACGTTTTAGCAATCAAGTTATAATAAAAAATGTATAATCATAAATGTTCTTGTTACTGTTTAACCTATTATTACTATCTGAGCAGAACTTCTATTATTTTTTAATCCTGGATCTGCCTTTCTAGGCTGGTGCCATGTTTGCACATTTGATATGAATTTAATGTAAATTTACATAAATGTTATGTTCAAACATGTATAATCAGGTACACTAGGGATGTGATTGTCCGTAGTTAATGGGATCAAGGCCATTTCGAAAGATCAAATTTTCAGATAACATATTGCCATTAATAGCTTGTGTCCGGAAGGTTTAGAGGCCTAAAACAAAGGATCAGCGTCACGTGTACGTGCAAGAAGATTAGCTTATGCTATTTACAGACGAACACTATAATCATTTCCTAACCAAAACAAAACTTGCTAACAAAATACTGTAGTATGTACATAACTAAGGTAAATTGTGTTTACCGAAACAAAAGTGAATTCTGTACAAAATATGAAACAGTACAACTTGGAAATAAAGCTAATAAAATGAGAGAGGAGTGCATTTCAGTCAAAGCCAAGGTGCATGCGCACTTGTGCAGGAGAATCCCTACAGACTATGGATGGCTGCCCGATGCCTAACTGTCTGAATTCATTTTGCCTTGTACTGGATATCAATTATGTCTTCCTAAAATCGTCTTGTGATGCATCTTGGAGTTATCAATGCTCCATCTTCAGACTCAATTCTCTTGAGAGTCGTCAATTAAATTAAAATACTCATATGTAATAAATAGTCAAAAACACAAACACAGTACACTGTAACATTACAAAATAGTGACCAGGCTGACGACTACAACGTGTACATGAATGAAGCCCTCACTACTATGTACGTGACACAAGGAGTACACTCGAAATTGTGTTTTAATGTTTCTGTGTATTGATTTTGTGTATGACTATTACGTATGTGTATTTTAATTTCATTGACAACTTGTAAGAGGATGAAGTCTGAAGATGGAGCATCAGTACACGTTGCATGATGATTTTAGGATACCAATGAAGTCAAAGTAAAATTATAACACAGTTTGGCTGCTGGTGGCCTGGCACATTTGCAGAGCTCCGCCTAGTACAGTTGGTTTTTTAATTAGCATAATACATGTTGGTACAAATACAGTACAAGTGAACGTCACACAACATAAACCTATAACATTATAAGCATAAAATGGACAAATATATTGAAATACAAGTACAAAATGCACAAATATTATGGTGAGCATGGTTCGCCAAAATCGTTCACCATAAAATTTGTGCATTTTGTGCTTGTATTGTAATAGGTTTGTGTTGTGTCACGTCTACTTGTACTCTATTACAGTTATCTTGCAGATCCTTTGTGTACTCATGATAAACATTTTATAGCCAGATATAATTCTCTTGACGCAGTAGTAATGTATGAAACAGTTCAGACAAAGTTTTAGTTGATCAGCTTTCTTTTTTAAAGAATCTATACCATTATTCTATAATATATATCTAATTGTAAAATTCCAAATTTGAAATATTGAAATAACATATCTATAACTAATTAAAGTACTCATCACAAAGTAGCACAATAACTTACTGAAGTCACAGCCAAACTGAAGCTTGAAAGTGAAAGCTATAAAGTTAGACAATATTGTAAATAATTTTAAGATAAGAAAGGTTTTTATATATCCTCTCCATTGCAAATTCCTTAGGACCCCAGTTTTGTTTTTGTTCAGTTTTCTCTGATATTTTAAAATTATATTTAAACTTCTTGTAAACGTTATTTATCTATTGTCATTGTTGTAACTATTTATATTAAATTTAAATTTATCTTTATTTATTGTGTTTCTTTTTGAGATTTCATTTAATACATTAATCAATTTTCCCTAATTTAACGTTTGCTAAATGTATACGTAATAAACAAATTGTTTGATTAAGTTAAGTATACTATATATTACTGTAAACTCTCAATTAGTGAATTTGTCTAGAGAGTTTATAAAGGACAATGCATGTATTTGATGTAATAATTGATTGAGTAAAATAATTGAAAAAATTAACAAATGTTAAAAAAAATTCATTTTGATAAAGCACTTAGAAACTTTGATTGCCTGAGACTTCAGATAATCACCATCTGGTTGAATGTGTCCTAGTGTACCTATCTGTCCTTAACCCTTTGCACGTCAGCCAGTTTCCCAAAAGTACTAGCCAAAAACACCAAGCATTTTTCACCAATTTTGCAATCTTTTATAAAACAAATCATAATTTTTTATTTTTCAACATAAAGTAATAGTTTTTTTACCATAGTCTTCCTTATTAAGTGCACTTTTAAAATCCATTGTTCTAACAAGTATAAATGATTTAAAAAAAATATTTAGTGTATTACTGTTGTATCCTTGTAAAATAGACCCGACCCTTAATCTAATTATAAAATTTCAAAGACCTGCCTTATATAGGAGAGATGTAATGAAATGTCCCCCTAAAGTTGACATGCACAATATTTCGCACTATTTTGGAAGGTTGCAAGTAGGGATGGATCGGTCCCTTAAGTCGGTTCTATCGGTTCTTGAAAAAGAACCGGAACCGAGAAACGATGGGAAAATCTTGATTCTGCAGTTCCGGTTCTAGAAAAACGTAAATGGGGAGATAGCTTTCATATCAGAAATGTTTCAGATGTGAAAAGTGCTGATAAACAGAACAATAAAATGACAATATTTCGCTACAAGACAAACAATATATCTTTGTCAGAAAATATCTGCATGTAGAAAGCCACTTCCTTATCAGTACGTGATTTGGCCAAGAGATAAACAAAATATCTAAGTCAGAAAATATTCGCCCATAGTATGGCCACTTCCTTATCAGCACATGGAAAGAAACAAATAACATTAATGAATAGGAATTCACATGCAGAGGCAGCAAATTAAAGCCATTGAGTTTTTGTTCAAGAGTCCAGTTGTCTTTTCATCTATGTATACTACTCTAACTGGATCGCTCACGGAGCGTGTGAAACATAGTGGAGAACGTACCGCAGTCCTGGGGACACAGACACCGCTCAGCACTGTTTTGCATGGCATTTCTGACATAATCCCTTCCTTTTTGTCATAGTTTTATGAATACAGTAAATTGATTGATAACTTATGATTCCACGAAATAGTTAACGAATATGCCTTCGTATTGTGTGGTTATGGTGTGATAAGGAAACATTTTGATTTATGCGGAGTTAAACCAAAGTGTTCTTAATACCATTTACAGTACACCTAAGTCGATTTTATTGATAATTAATTATTTAAAAATAGAATCAACAGAAATATTAAACGGTCTGCCAGGTTTATTTTTGTAGACATGGTTGTAATAAAATGTTCATTTGTTTTTCATGTTTAATTTAGTAGGTGTAGGTCTATTTTATATGTAGATGTGAGAGTTTGATTTTATGTTTTTATTGTATTGTTATTTATTTTTATGGTGTTATGAAAAATAATCTCATATGACAAAACATTTGAAGTTTAAACTAACGTTTCTTTTATATCTGGGCAACAATTTCACATGAATTGACTTACCATCATACAATTATTTAATGATGTTCATTACCGTATTATTTCGCATAGAAATAATATTTTGATTACCAATACATTTTCATTAGTCTACTTAGACTTTAGCCTGCAGATGTAAATGATAAAATATTTAAGTAATAATTCAAAAAGCGAGAAACAATTGAAAAATTACTCTTAAATGTGTTAGTAATATTCTTCTACATACAAAATAACTAGGTTCTGTAATAACATTTTAATTATTAAATTAATTAGTTAACAATTATGATCTAAAGGAATAATATATGCCTGTCACATATAATTACGAGGGCCGTTTTTTTTTCAACCTCCGATCGCACGCCATGATGGCTAGAAAGGTCACAGACCGGCCCTGTGCGCAGCAGTCGATCGCGCATCTTCCTCACTACAACTTTTGTCACTCCCGAGTTCAAGTAGCCAGTTTGCGCTTAGCTGCAGTCGGGTAAACATGGCCGCGTCTATTGATTCTCCCGCCAAATGCGAGTTGAGAAGTGTTATTCGTTTCTTGCAAGCAGAAGGGAATAGTGCAGCAGAAATCCATCGGAGAATGTGCCGTGTTTACGGAGAAAACATTATGAGTGAAGGTGTTGTGCGGGAATGGTGTCGTAAGTTTAAAACTGGCCGAACCGACGTGCATGATGAAGGAGGTCAAGGACGCAAGTCTGTTGCTACAGACGATCTTGTTGAACGAGTTGCGTCCTTGACCTCCTTCATCATGCACGTCGGTTCGGCCAGTTTTAAACTTACGACACCATTCCTGCACAACACCTTCACTCATAATGTTTTCTCCGTAAACACGGCACATTCTCCGATGGATTTCTGCTGCACTATTCCCTTCTGCTTGCAAGAAACGAATAACACTTCTCAACTCGCATTTGGCGGGAGAATCAATAGACGCGGCCATGTTTACCCGACTGCAGCTAAGCGCAAACTGGCTACTTGAACTCGGGAGTGACAAAAGTTGTAGTGGGGAAGATGCGCGATCGACTGCTGCGCACAGGGCCGGTCTGTGACCTTTCTAGCCATCATGGCGTGCGATCGGAGGTTGAAAAAAAAACGGCCCTCGTATTTTATGATATAAATTACGATTCACCTATCACCAACACTACAGAGTTCTTAATAAAACATATAACAGCTGTTTAGGTTTATAATGTTTATGGTGGTGTAAGCATTACTTCTTTGTAGTGTTCTATTTAAATGTCTCATTGATGAGGGTTGGCACGTGAATCGTGTAGGGGAGTGCCAATTAAACACAGATCTAAGGTTTAGAAACAAGCTTTGTTTTACTGTAAATGCACCCCCTTCACTTTATATTATATATGAAAAGTTTTTTAAACACTTAAAAATTGTTGTAAATGTTTGTCATACTAATGTAAATTTCCAAATTATCTTTGAAAATTATTAATTTGATCTGTTTTAGGCCTCCAGGATGTGCACAAATTCGTTATGCTGAAGCTAGCATGTGTAATGGATTCGGCCTCAAATTGCTGCACAAATTCTTCTGTCTTCCATTTTTACAACTTCAAAGAGAAACACTACTCGGGCAGCTAGAAAGGAATCAAGCTGAAACACAAGCCACTGTTGAGGAGTTGGATATTTTTCAACAAAGTGAACATGCTGATTATGACAAGTAATTCTTTGTACTTTGCATTCAATTATAAGGACATATTTATTTTAGAAAGTGCATCTAATCCGTAATTTGTTTTGTAAAATTTTCTTTAGTGATAAAAATTAGATACTTCTTACCTTTATTCAGGCTATTACACCTTGTTTAGGCTATTATCACAAAAATTTGTTTGAACTGCTGGTTTTGAACTTGATGTGACAGTATAAGAATATAAATCTCAGTCGGCACTAGTAGCATATTCTGTAACCCAGCTACTCAAAGTGTTGTAGAGATTGCAGAAGGATTGTGAAATTTAGCTCTTAGGGAAAAAATAATTAATAAATTTTTAAACAAAATAAAACTTTTGCAACTTAGAGCATCCTCTGTGGTGAGTTGTTGCAATTTTTAAGGCTGGAAACTGTATAGATAGCTGTAAAGCGAATTGAGTATGTTTAAAATCATAGAAAACACTGTTAACATTTTAGAATATTAATATGTTGTATTATGTAATGTGTATATTTTATGTTATATTGTTATTTGGTTTTATTTGTATGGATATAATGTTATTTAAGTGTATGTTTTATATAAAATACAATGATCTTTTCCGTTGTTGAATAGGTTTATTGAAAATTTAACTAACAAGCGAAGACAACAAGCAGATGTAAACGGCAAGAACGCCCCTGTCATCAGTTCTAGTCAGAGTAGTCATCATCTATCAGGGTCGATGGGAGACCTGTCCAAGACAAGAAGTCAGTCTGTGCCTGAGATGCGTCTTGCAGCACCCCCGGCTCAGCCTTTCCCACACTCTCCAGCCATACGTCTAGCTGCCCCACCTGCCCAGCCATTCCCCAACACTCTGGCTACTGCCAAAATATTTACTAAGCCCACCGAGGGCATTGAGGAAAAAGTGACAGGTAACGTTTTATATTTGTTGGTAGTTACGTGCGTTACTGTAGTGGAAGCTTACAGAAAGGAGGAAGAGTACCACTTACTCTCAATTAGATGGTAGCTTAGTCACTTACATCCAGCTTTATATTCTACTAGCTGTACCTGCCCGCTTCGCCGGTCATAATCACAGAGCTAATATTGATTTTGATTATATAATTGAAATGTACAGCAAGCTATCAGTTTACACTGTATCAAATTGGATACAGATGATGTTATGTATAATGTACTATTGCACTCAATTATTTTTTATTATAAAAGTTTAGCCTACCAAAATTTTATTCAATTTGTTTTTATTTAACAGCTGTTAATCAAATAAATCAATGAATTACTATAGCTCCATAAGAATATCATTGGAATTTTGGAGGCGAGTGAGGCGAATCCTGAGGTCGGAGAGGAAAATCCTTAGTGAGTTTCTAGGAGCCAAGATAAACTTATGTACAAAATTTCAAGTCAATTGGACATACAGTTTTGGGAAAATAGTGATGAGTGGTAAATGACTTTTACATAATTATTACAGTTAAACAATGTAAGCCTATATTGAGAGGGAGCAAATTAGGGCAATTATGGCTGTATGCAAATTAATATTGTAATCTTGCTGTTTCAATCACACTTTTCTTGTAGTTACAAACTTTGACTGTCTAAAAAAATCTGAAAGTCTACTTTTAGAAGCCGTAAAGTACGGCAATTTACTCTAAATCAATGAAATTTTGTGGTGCTCGCCATGTTTAGCCAGATCTGATGAACTGCTATACATGTGGTAAAATTAAATTTAAAATTTTCCGATTTAAATCAGCTTGTTCTCTTAGATAAAAAAGTTTCAAAGTCTAGACAAATCTGTAAGTCTACTTTTAGAGGGCACAAATTACTGTAGTTGACTCTTAATCAGTGAAATATCGGGTTTCTCACCACATTTAGCCATGTCCTGTGAACTGGCTATGCATTTGGTCAAATTAAATTGTAAATTTTCCGATTAAAATCAGTTTGTTCTCTTAGATAAAAAAGTCCAGTCTAGAGAAATCTGTAAATCTACTTTTAGAAGGCACAAAGTACTATATTTGACTCTGAATCAATAAAATATTGTCTCTCGCCATGCTTTGCCATGTCCTATGATCTGGCTATGCATGCTTTAAAACTAAATTGTTAATTTTCTGATTGAAAACAGTTTGTTCTCCTAGATAACAAAGTTTCACAGTCTAGAAAAATCTTGTAAGTCTACTCTTAGAGGCTGTAAATTAACCAATTTGATTTACACGCACAAATTGAAAATCTAGCTCTACCTAAGGATGAAGGAGGTGAGACAGAGCAAAAAGTCATAGGGCCAAAGTTGTAGATCGTATCAAATCAGGCACAGAAAATGGTGTTAGTTTTGCTGTAGAACAGTTCATTTAGCCGCTACAGTCCAATTAGAGAAATGCTGTTTTTGGCATTTAAAATTGTTGGCACTAAAAAAGCTGCTATCTTCGATTTACTAAGAATTTTTCAAAATCTCTTCTTAATGCTCATCTACAACAGACCTTTGACTCTACAAAATTTCAGCCTCGTAGGCTTGGTACTTTTTTTTAGTTACAGCGATGAGTGAATGAGAGAATGAGTCAGTGGTATTTGCCTTTTATAGGTATAGATATGTACTTAGCTATTGTTTGCACAAATAAATTGTTTATAATTTTATGATTTTTAATAGATGTAAACTGACTGCCCGTGCTTTGCTACATAATTTATCAGTCTCATACACACATAAATTTAAAATCTGCTAAGAGTGTAAGCGAGATGCAGTAAAAAATTAAGTTTCAATGTATATAATGCATATACATATACCAAAGACATAGTCTCAAAAACTTGTACTAGTTTCACCTCAAAACAATACATACGCATACAGGGCATACATTGAGACTCTACTAAGAGACAAAATTTATAAGTGACAAGATTTATACTATAAATCATCTCACTGAAAATTATAGTAATTTTTCAATAGGACCTTTTGTTTAGCTGCAATAGGCAAATTAGAAAAAAAACACAGTTTTTGATACTTTATATTCTATCACGAAAATGACTACCATTTCAGAACTACGAATAATTAAAAAAAATCCCTTCATATTGAACACCTAAGAACATCTAACATCTAAGAACAACCATCCTGAGAGACAGTGATCAGTGAAATTTGGATTTTATATATGTATGTATAGATTATAAATAAAAAACAATTCTAAAGTCATGTTTTTATGTATGAAACTGAATGACAAATTTTTCTGTGAAAATTTAAAACAATATTGAAATAGTTAAAATGTTTAATCGAAGTTATAAATTTTTAACTAAACCCATACAAACACATCTTTTTATGCTAACCATAATAGACTTAAAAAACTAACTATTATACAAATAACTAAATACATTTTGTTTGTTGATTGTGAGTATTTAACCACAGGGTCTAATACAGGTATAAAAACAGTTGAGGAGTTTGTTCCTGATGGAGGAGAGTTAGATAAATCATTTTTGGAAGACTCGCCCACAAACCACAAGGATCAGACACGAGTAGACCCGGTTGACTCTGACAGGTTTGTTTCTACATCTTAACTAACTATTTATGCAAAATAAGATTTTTAGACAGGCTTAATATAAAAAGAATATTCTGAAATTATATACTGTAAGATAGGAATCAGTTACTCATGTCTTGATACATCATCACTTCAAAATATAAAACATTTTTATAGTAACAATCACAACAGGTCTCTATAAACTTATCAAGTGACGCTGCTTGGCCGACTGACTCACAAGGTTGAATACATCTAGCAGGAAAACTTTCAATTAAAAGAGCAGCACATGCTGCTTATAACATTTATATTTAATACAATTTACCTTAGTTATGTACATACTACAGTATTTTGTTAGCAATGTTTGCTGTCCTTAGGAATTGCAGTGTTGGTCTGTAGTAGTATAAGCTGACCCCCGTGCATGTCAAGCTGATCTTTCATTCTTAGGCCTCTAAACCACCCGGATGCAAGCTTTTGTAATATATCCCTTTTCTTTTTTTTATAAAGAATATTGTAATGTTCCACTATATAGTGGACAGACAATAATTAAACATAAGTAATTATTGATCGTCTGTCCAGAGCTAAAATGTATAGTTTTAACTTTTTTTTAAACTAAATAAATCTAGAAAAGGAAAATATCCATTTTTATCATTGATTAGTAGTTGCTGAACATCAAGTCTCCTTGATTATAATAATTGAAAAAATTATTATTTTGATAACTATCGATAATTTTTTGTTGTATATTTCAGTGAAACAGAAACCAGCAACCCTCTAGTCTCTGGCTTCCAGGATGAGCTTGACCCAGACGATTTTGCTCCTCCTTCTCCACTGCCACCAAAGTTAGAACCGCAGACAGTCTTAATTCCCACTAGTCATTCAATATCAAAATCTGAGGTATTTATTGTTTAATGTTTAACAATATTTTGTAATTTAATATGAGAGGTAGAAAATGTGTAAGCCTATTGAAAATATAAACACAAGAATATGAGCGTGCCCATAAATTAAGGTCTCCAATGCTTTTTCACACAGTAAACATAATTTTATTGAAAAGCCAATGAAAGATTATGAAATCTTGGACATTTAGCCATTTTCAACGCAGTCCCTGTCATGATCAATGCACTTTTGGAAGTGCCCAGGAGCAATATCATACTCGCGTCATACCACTCTTCCGCCGACTCCTGCAGACAAGTATCGACAGCTGCCTTCAGCTTTATGACGCTTGAGATTTCATTCCCCCTCCAAGTATCGTTTCAAGTTAGGGAACAAATAGAAGTCACTGAAGGTCAAATCAGAGCTGTATGGAGGATGGTCATTGATTTACCACCCGAATTTGGTGATAAATAAATTTCGGTGACAAGATAGCAGGTGTTGTCATGGTGCAAAGGAATGTCCTTTGTCAGCCAACCCCTCCTTTTGTTTTGTATTGCCCGACAAAATCTTGTTCATGGGAGTACTCTATTTGTTTGGCAATCTCTAACACAGTCATGCCGATCTGCAAGCAAAAGTTCCTCAACATTCATTAAAATCTCATCAAAAACTTATGGGCGTCTGCAGCAGTCCTTGTCGTCCACATGTTTGTTTGGCCTTCTGCATTAGCATATTTTTTATGTCCGTACACATCTTTACAAATCGGTCAACTGGCGATGAATTTAAAAAGTGGTTGACCTCTTAAACCATAGAAATTTAATCACAGACCACAATAAATAAATTCACACTTAGTAGGAGTGTCTGTTTTCCTTTCCATCATTAACGGTGTCCATTATTGAGACTTAGCGTTGCAGAGAGGTGGGGATCACCCAGAATAGTGGTGATGCAAGCAAGGAGTACAGCGCTGTTGTCAGATCTGCACTAGCTCGCTCGGTCAAAATAGGAGCTCATTGGAAACCTTAATCTACGGACAACCCTCGTACAGTAAATTGTCAGCAACATAGATCTTTTGTTAAGAAGAGCTGTTGAGACTCAGTGTTGGAGAAAAAAACTGGCAGTTAGTTGTCTTGATACTGGAACTTACACAGAGTACAACACAGCATATATGAATGAAAGTTTATTGACGGATTTGATATTATCATAATTTATAAACTAACTACACTGCTGTTGAAATACTGCATATGTATTGAAGCCTTATTTCAATCAAACTAAGCCTACATTATATACCTATACCAACCAAGAAAAGTTGGTCTTAATAAATAAATTACACATATACTTATATATCCACTCCCATCCAGTTCATTCCTGAGTCTGGGTATCACTAGCGTCCGCCACTTATGTCTGTCTCTTCACAAATTCCCTTCACACACCTCAGCTAAAACCACTCCTCATCACATCCCTTCTCATATCGTTAATCCATCTTCTTGGTCTTTCCCTTGGTCTGATCCTATAATTCCTCTCTCCCATTTCCTTGGTGTTCTGTCCTCTCCCATTCTCTTTCATGCCCATATAACGTAATACTTGATTTTTCAAGTCTTTTTCTAATGGTTTCCTCCGCCAGTTCTTTTCTAATTTCTCCATTTACTATCCCTTTTTATCTTGTCCTTAAAAATATTCATTTCCCCTGCCAATTCCTCTCCGTCCTTCCAAGTCTTAGCAGCATGTATATAACTGGAGTAGCATAAAGTCTTTTACATCATTAATTTAGCTTTCCTTTGCACTCTCTTATCTCACACCAGGTGTTTCACACTTAAGTGAAATCAACTGAGCTCCCAACCTACGATCAAATCTACCATAACTCGGCATCATTGGCCTCAAGTATGTAAACTGGTCCACCAATTTGAATTCTCTCCTTTATAAATAACTTATTTTGGTTTTTATTTTATTTGATAATACAATATACATATATACAAATTTAATTAAACTCCCAAAATTGTAACAAATTACTTAAAAGAAAATTCACCAATTATCAAACTTAACTGAAAACAATAAATTAACATGAATCGTCATGTAGGAATAAAATAAGAATATTGTATAAAAAGTTCGACATGCTGTAACAAATGTAGTGTGTTTGCAGAGTTAAAGGAAAATTATCTATTTTAAGTAATAAAATAAGATTGATAAATAAAAAAATATATCAAATCAACTAATTATTTTTTCAGTCATTACAGGAGAGTAAGTCTGGAATCACGGTAGCAGCTCTAGATGAGTGGGTGACAGGCAGGGTCAGTCCGGAGGGAGGAGAAGACAGTGGACCAGGTGGAGCAGATTCTCCAGATAGCATGCTGCAGCTTAAAACCAAAGATAAGGTTTGTTATGTGTTAAGTAATTCCGGATTTGTGTTAGTGAATCCCTGTATCATGACCATCCAAATGTAAAAGAATAGTGCATTATATTTATTTTATAACTTAAAAAAATAATTAAACTCTTCTGTTTTATTTATGTTTTAGGGTGAGAAACCGAAAAAATCTAAGCATAAGAAAAAGTACAGTGGTAAAGAGAAAGAAAAAGAAAATTTGAATAAAGAGGATAAGAAAACAAAAAGGAAGAAATCTACTAGAAAAAGTAGTACTGCAACAGGGCCTGAAGAACACGATGAGCTTGAAGAGTTTTTAAATTCTCATGACACAGCTTACGAAGCTTTCTAGCAAGCCAAACCTTGTGCTACACACAACAAACTTTCTCTGCCTTCCATATTATATAGTCAGCATTGATATATTTATTGGTAGGCCTATAATACTCATTAAAAAATAAGTCAGCTTGGTACAATTTTTGTTGAATATGTATTAAAAAGTTTTCCACTTTTTAGATTATCTACAGCTTACTAAAAAGTAACTTAATTTATTTAAGTCGGATAGTTGACAACATGTCAAACTTTCAATTGTTGTATTAAAGGATTATCAGTTAAGTAGTGGTGGGATCAAGTGAATGAATGAATAACCAAATTATTGGATTAGTATGAAAAGTAGTTTTTTTTTCACTCATTTTTAGATTTAAAATTGAAATTTAGCATTAAAAAAGCAGGCAATTTTCAGAACTTTCAAGTACACAAAAAATATATGTTGGTTAACATACAATTTAATTAAATATAAAAATAATTTGTAAAAATGTGATAAACTTAATATGTTACTACAAAAACAAATTTTCGTAAACTTAGATAGTTCATCAACAAATTGAATGATTTTACTGTGAACTGCTAAAGATGGGTTCATTTTGTTTAAAATATACCACAATACAGCAGATGGTGGTGGGTAGAACAAATAGAATAATATTACAACTGAGTAGTCAGTTGGTATATTAAATCAGTCTGTTTTGTCCTATCACTATAATTAAGTAATTGCAATTCATGAAAAACTAATTTAAATATACTTATTAAAACTATGCATTCATTATTATTAAAAAAAGTCATTCATGCTCTTAAAAACAAGCATGTACGATGGTTGAAGGCCTTCCTTGAAAGTTATTTATCTACCTTCAGGTAGGGGAAGAGGAGTTCCTGGCAGCTATCCCAAAACTGCCAGATGCCCTGGCACTACCCATGTCAAACATAGTGTTGTGTGAATAATCATAAGCATTCTTTTTCGTGTGGTAAACATGAAAAAGAAAAAAAAACAATTTTTATTGGGAAATTGTACAACATTTTCTTAAGAATAGTTAAAAATGTAATAAAACTAAAAACAGCTAGGTATTATTGTATGTCCTACTGATTTTGTATGGAGTTAATTACGTTGTTATTCAAGTATAATACTTGCATCCAGCGCAGTAACGCATGTCCTAAATATTGGTAATTTTATTAACTGTAATTCACTTTGACGCTGTTATTTTGTTGATCTGCACTGGCCTAAACTTCACAGCCTGCCATAGACAATAATTTTGCCATGGCAGTGTCGAAGTTTAAAGACTGTCAAAGTATCAATTGTCGTATATCGAAGTTCAAGTGTACTATGAGTTTGTACAGGCTGTATTGACCAAGATCGCAAGGTATTGTCTTTTCACTAAAATAATTTTTATTTATAAATAATGAACAGTACTTTGGTTATGTAAATTATTGTTGAAAACTTGTTGTAAAATAATGCAAACTGTTCCTGTTGAGTTTACTTGTCCCATGTCATGGAACTAAACATGTGTAGCTAATGAAACATACCTTTTTTTAAAACCCTATGCACATTTTTAAATTAATTTTTGCTCCAAATATTTTACTGATATTGTTTTATAAAGATTAATGTTTGGAGAATCAAGTCCAATATGCCACACATCTTTATTCAGATAGTAGTTGAAACCTACTGGTGGACAGTAGCTTTCTGTGAATAAGACTTACTTTGCAACTAAGCAGCTCAGGAAGGGTCATTTGTTAATCGGGGACTTACAGCTTTACGTGTAATCCAAACCATTCAGCTAATTTACAAGTCGGATACTGAGTTCTCTCCGCTACACAATATACGGATATACTTTTGTATCTGTCAATTTTACAAACCATTCAGTTCCCTTTTTATTCTGTCTACTAAATATCCCATCAGACATGAAAAAAAGGGAAGGTCATCTCTTTGAGAATCCTGATTTTGATGTTGTGTATTTACTGCGCTTTGGAACGGTTCTAAACATTACAATCTTTTCATGTTGAAAAAATACTATTACTATTTTACTTATATTTAAGAAAGCACGGCTAGTTTTTGGACTGAAATACATATTTATTTCCTATTTCCGCATGACATTAACAGTCAACTGTCTATCCCCTATAGTAGGCCTAATGCTGTAGAATAGTATGTTATAAGATGTGCATATTTCTCAACAGGTTAGCATTAAAGATATCGCTCGCTAACAAATTTCATCTTTAAGGTTATACATATTTATTTATTTTTGTACTCATAACAGGTTATTTTCAACAGCCTTTATAGTTCATTTATAATTCTTTATTTACAATCAATTAATACTTAGAGCTTTAACGTAAAGTGGTACAAAAAGTTGAAATTAAATGATAATGTTATCAAATTCTTGTTTGTTGATAAAGGCTAGTGTGGATATTGTTAAGTTTGTAAAAATGGTTTGTTATATAAAGTGTACAGTGTCATTTTTTGTTTTATTTATTAACTATAATATTGAAATATGTATATGTTATGTTTTGTAAATGTTTTACTTTTTGAATAATCTGTAATTTTCTATATTTTTGCCTAAGTATAAGTAAATATAATTCCAGTCATAATGTTAAATAGTATTTGTTTGTAGTTTTCAATCCTCATACAGTAATTCCCCTATGGTTCTTTTATGTTAATACTCCTTCATAGTAAGGAATGGACTATGTTGAGTCACTTTTGCACGGGTGTTGAAAGATGCAAATACTAGAATATAAGTGGGGAATGGCAAATCATCAGTTTTTATGTATTTAGGAGAGAACAGTTATGCAATGGCAGGGTAGAAATTCAAATTGTTAACTATTTCAAAGGTCAAAAGATATTCCACTTCCTTATGCTGAAGTGGGAAATGTTAGAAACATGTTGAAGAACTTGATAACTTCCGAGTTCAGTTGTCTTTTAATATTGTATTTATAAAAGACAAATGATTTTAAACCACTTAATAATTTATTACGATACAACACTTAAATTTAAGCATAATGAAAAGTTTAAGGTGGCCATTTCCCGAACTGCCAAGATACCGCTGGAAAGTCGAGTCCAGTAAGCCCTAAAGTAGCAATGCAATTTTAGTGTCAGCAGGCCAAAACATGTTTTTTTATTTCAACTGTAAGGTTTCTGTGTATTATTACAATGAGTTTGAATGAACCTTAAATTATTATTAAACAGGGTGTCTACTAGGATTTGGAGTGTTCATTTCTTGATCTTTTTTCAGAATTTCTTGACCTCACGAACCTATTTAAGGAAATATTTTCTTCGCATTATTTGAATGAATATACCTATTTATTTACAGGAATCTTATTTTATAAAGATTAATGGTATAACAATTTATTTAAAGTAATATTTAGTTCTAATTAAAATTGTCTTGAATTTCAAACATCATTATTATTTATTTATTTTTTTAACATCCCCTGCCAAATGGCCTGTTGAAATATAAAGTAAAATATCATACAACATTTTAAAACACATTTTCCAACAAAATATAATAAGAAATTTAAATATTATTTTTCAGACATTCAATTCAATTCGTTTTCGCAAGTGCAAATACACGTTGCTGCAGTGCACATACAAAACATCTAGCTATATGCTAGTTGATGGAAAATATATATTACTAAATAATGTTGTCGTTATATAATATTAAAACAGTCATTATGAAGTTATCAATAGGAAAAAAATACTCTGAATTAATCAATTTACCTAAAAAATAAGACAACTATCTTATTTGATACAATATAAATAGAAAAAATAATAACAATAAATTAAATTAAGTATTATGGTGATTTTTTTCCCTTAACAGAGAGAGTGGTGAAGATATCTTTATGAATATGCAGTGTATATTATTCATGATCAAACAATGAACCAGAACAATTTTCAAGAATGCTTCTGACATTTAGAGGGCTTGTCGGTACAGTACCTTGGAATTCCTAACATGCAGTTTTAAATAGACAATCGAGAGAAACCTGCTCAAATCCCGTATTTCTGATGGCATGAGTCCGCCGTTACAGACATGCTTGTTAGTTTGTGATTAGCATCATCAGCCAACAGTCCAACCCAAATATGCAGGCACATTCTCTTTATTACAGGTAAAATGTATCCTAATATAGTAACTTTATGCATTCGATATTAAATATTATTGTCATTATGTACATCTTTTATACAATAAAACTATCAACTACATATTAATCAATTAATAAATATAAAATAAAATAAATAATAACAGACCATAAACACTTTTACCAGTAAACAATCTAAATAAACTATAAAAACTTAACAATATGTATATTGTACATATATATTCTAAAACACAACAATAGTTCATACATTTAACAAAATAAATGTGTTAAATATAACATTATCTTTCATATAGTGCGATGCAAATCAAACAAGTACTAAACTAATACTATAAGTCGGAGGTTTGAAAGATCGATACTAGATCGAAAATATTACAATCGACTATTCTTGTTATTTAACTCTAATAATGTAATTGCCTTTCTGCTTGGATCTACATAACCTCATCAAAATCTTATAAAACAGTGAATAACTATTTCTTAATTTTTAATTTTCTTAAATTTCTTCATTCTTACATACATTTAAACTCGTTTATTTTAACATCTATAATTAATAATTTGGATAATAAACATTTACATATTATATATTTTACAAGATATATTTTAAACGTATACTTTACTCAATATCTTGGATGGGGTATGGCTCTTTTAAGGAAGTACGAATTTAATATATATAAATCAATTGTAAATTAAATGTTAGTTTGTCATTTATAGTTTTATTTGGAAAGGTCATCTGCTTATTAGTTTTGGAAGTTAAATTTTAATTAATATTTACAATAAATCAAATATACATCATATCATTATGAACAGTAAAATAATGATTATAAAACTGTCAGTTATAGTGGTATATTAAAATACTTTCTGTGGTAATTTTTACATACGATTAAAAAAAAAAAAAAAAAACACACACAACTAACTTATATTTTACATTTGAGTTTGAAGTTTCTGGTCCAACTCTTGAACTTCTTCTAATTTGTCTTGTACAATCTGTTTTTATTTTGTTCTAACAGCTTTATCTCTGAGGCTAACTGGTAGAATGTTTCTTTTTGCCTATCATCATAGCTTCTTATTGCTTTAAGAGCATCTTTTCTCTTTGATGAAGCATTTTTAAAGGAGAGTATCAGAGGCTTTGATATTACAACATTCTTTATATGTCCGGAAACTATACTGCAAAATACCCTGATCTTTGAGCTACAAGAGCGTGTTCTTACAAATTTTCAACCAAACACTGTTTGTTGACTGAAAACCCTCGTTCCATTTCTCCATTTCCATGAAACATAATTAGGATTTGTTTAAAAAATTTTTCCAAATTAATATTTAATTATACTGGAATTTTCTAGTAAGTCCAAAAGAAAAGTATCCAATCTGTCTTGACTCATTCTTAATGATTTTAACTTTTTTAGTACTGAAGGGATTTTGCGAAGCTGTAAGTAATCTCTCTTAACTTTATCCGCAACAGCAGGAGCCATGCAATTTTTGTTCACAAATTCCTCTAGATCCATATCAATACGAGACAGCCTCAAAGTTCCATTTTTCATCACATCAAGAGATAGACATGATGCTCCTCATATGATCTTGTATTTCAAGGGGCATTTTTTAACTATCTTTGGCTTTTAAAATTTCTTGAGTCATAGCACTTGATTTAAAATTTAGAGTGGTCCGTTTTCCTGTACCATAAGGCACACATAACTCACAGTGGGATTTGCTTTTTTCATGTGTTTTAACAGCTGAGATTTCACTATGGCCAATATGAAAATCAGATTTGCACAGATCACCAAAAGCTTGAAAATTGTCCTTTTCCACTGGCCGAAGCCACAGTTTAAAATTTTTTTGGCCTTGCCAATTTTTATTAAAACTGCATTTCCCTGGCATGTTTATTAGGTGAACTTAATGTTGTATTATATAGAAATATTCACAGTTTATTCACAAACCTGAAAAATATAAAAATTTATTAATGAAAAGTCAAGAATAGATTTTCTAACTTGGTTATACAACTTAAAGATGTATGATATATTTGTGTTGATTGATACAACCCACAGTGAGCACAGCCAAGTTACTAATACAGTAGGAAAAATAAGTGGTAAATTGTTACAGGGTGTCACAAATTTTATCACAATTTTCCCTGACCATATCGGATAATTTTCCCTGACTCGCCCAATTTTATAAAAATGCATTATAGTCTAAATGTGTTGTATTTTAATCATTACATTAAAATGATTATTCTGGAGATATTATTCTTGCTATTAAAAAGTATAAATAAACATAAAAGAAAGAAATAAGAAAATCCAGGCTCCTCCATACCCATAGCTGGTCTAGTTCTGTCTCTTTTTCCTCCATTTTTACTAACATTTTATTGAAAATACAAGTACAATTCTACGAAGCTACATTGCTAATATTTTCATTATGAACACTTACAAAAAGGAAACCTATAAGTAAATATAAATAAGAGTCACAAAATTAATCTTACAAATGAAGAAAAATTACATTTAAATACTTATTTCAACACTGGAGAATATCAGAAAATATGGGCCTTGATTGTACACCTACAATAGATATTCCATCTAATAAGAATATTTGTGCATGTAATTTTGTTAGTTAGTGAGGCCCGTTAACTACAGCTGGTTTACACTGCATTACATTTACATGTGTCTACACTAGTGCTCCACAAAGGACCCCAAAAACAGCTCATGGTTTGAGACTCAACATTTAACATTGGATGGTAAATCTACTTGTGTATAAAATCAATGATATAGGACATTGCACTACTGACCACCACTTTAATTAATTGAATAACATAACTAGAAAAATGTAACGTTAGTTGAGGTTACGGCCAACTAGACCATAAAACAATCCTCTCAAATCCATCACTGGGGCAGATTTCCCTGACTTTCCAGAATTTTTTTTTATTTCCCTGACTTTCCAGAATGTGGACACCCTGTAAGATTTCACATGTTAGTGGCTGATTGCAGCAAAAGGTGCGATGTGCTGGGCGATGAGATCGCCAACCTCTACGTCGCAATTTGTTAGAAAAAGGCTACGTTTCTTGACTTAAAGCCTCTTTTCATACCTTTTCTTGACCAGTTACACAATTTCCTGACTTTTTCTTGACCGGTAGACACCTTGTTAAAGGTTCATTCTTATAATATTTAAATTTCACATATTAACTGTGAAAAAACTGTAAATACCCAATTATTTTACAAAACCAATTTATGGTCCACTTCATTAAGTCTTCTCATATCTAATGACACTTCAAAGTGTTACAATACAATCATTATCATAGACCGAATAATTGAAATAGAAATCCATGTTTTTCGCATTCATAGAGGGGGAGGACCACCTTGACAACGCCATCGTGAACATGAAGGGAGGAGAAAATAGTAATATTAAGAGCCAAAGGAAGGAGGAGTTGAAATGACAAAAAATTACTTTCTAAACAACAACACTTTTACTGTGACACAAGCACAATTTATTTACACTATATACATGTGTCTACATGGAGTGACTACCATCACAAGTACTGCTGTTTGGTGGTGACAATAAAAATGAGTTGAGCGAATGAATGCAAATTATTTTTCCTTTGTAAACTTAGTTAAGATGATAACAGTTTAAATATAATGAAACCAGAGAGCTTGCTTTAAATTTTGGTGTGTTATAATAAAATTTAATAGAACGATCATGATAATTCGTCAAATTATATTAAAACCTTTATCAAAACTAGCATTAATCTTTTAACAAATTATGCTTAAACAGTAAAGTAAGAGTATATTTAATGAGAATATTTGATTTTACTTACTCGTAAGATTAATCAAATGCATGTTGGTAAGATTTGATGCATGTTAGTATTTGGCTTTGTTACAAAATAAACATAACTAACTATTTTAATACATCAATCAACTTACTTCAGAACAGTCATCAACCTCACAATGATTCCTGTCTTTTTGATGGGCTTTTTATTTGTTTTAAGTAAAATTCAATTAAAAGGGCTTTTTATTTGTTTTAAGTAAAATTCAATTAAAAATGCTAACAACTTAATATAAGTTGAAAATTAACTTTAAATAATATAACAACGATTAACGCTGGGTTTTAAAACTTTATAATTAAATAACTATTTCGATATAAATATTACTTTCAAATTCTTACCAATGTATGAATAAATAAGAAACATTTATATTACAAAGATTTTATATACATTCGATAAAGTGCAAATAATACTAGAATGTTCACAAAAACCTATTTGAATTTTCAGTTTTACAATTTTAACCTAAAACCGCAACAGCAAGTTCCTAAGCTGGCTGAAGAAAACTACAAGGTAATGGCTTGCACAGTAGTTGATAAGTCCAGACTAAAAAATGACTCATTCAATTTTGTCGAGAGGCAGCATAGCGTCAGACAAACACTTGGAGTTCTCCTTCATCATGGAGATGATGTGAGCTAGCTCAGTACATTCTCGAGGCACCACCCCCAGCATCAGCGCCAGCTTTGTCGCCAATGTGGGTTGGTCAACTTTAATTTTTTCTTCTGGATCTGGTTGCATCTGAAATAATTAGCAATGCTAAACATTTTAACCTTACTATAATTCATGAATCTGCTAATATTATTACTGTGGAACATCAATCTTGATATTGGTTCAGCCGGCTACCCGAAAGTTCACTATGACTCATACGCACAGCTGATCCGAGTGTTACAACAGGTTACATTAAGTTAGTTCTTAGCTTAGGCCTACTTAAGTTTTTTTAAGTGTAAATAGTATTCAGAAATATCTTAAAACTACAGTTGGACATATTTTCTGAATTGTTACAAAGTTTATAACGGTCAACATTTCGTTTACGATGGTTAAACAGCTTATTTTAATAACTTTGGTTAGTTTTGCCCTTTTTCTAGTAAGACCAGCAATCCCGAGGTAGCCGAACGAGTGGGAATCTACTAATGCAAAAACGATGTACTAAATCATTACGGAACTACTGGAACCACAGGATATATTTGAGAAATTTGAAGAATGGGACGAAATCAAATTTGAGGGGAAGTTAGCTATTCTGTCATAAAGACCAACCAAAAGGATTTCTCTATCATGTCATAAAAGGATTTTTTTATATTCCATTTCTAAGGGGTGTAAACAGGCCCAACGTATTCTTTTTTTCCATAAGAGTAACATTGTCATTAATTTAATGATTTAATTAGAAAAACAAAACATCACACATGGCTAATTTGGTTTTAATTTTTAATGTTTTAAGGTCATTTATAGTAACTCTGACATGATTGCACTACTTTGCATTTCCTTTAAGTAAACTTATTGGGTTTTCTAGACTATAAAACTTTATTATGTAAAAGAACCGCAGCAGTTTCAGCTTTTAGAATGATGTGAAGATTTGCCTACCCACAGAGGGAAGGTTAGGCAAGCATATAAAAACCACCCCTGGTGAAACAAGGGCTGTTGGCTTGTACCATACATGTGAATGCAAATCATGATATAATCGTATTTGTGATAGTGAGGTTCGTAGTAATGTGGCTGAAATAGTAAAAGTGGATGTACAGATTCTAAACCATCAAAATATATATTACCTAAAACACTAGACAGGTCACATTTATCGGAAGCTTTCATGTCTAGACACAAACTACTGTTCTCATACTGAGGTTTTGAGCATGTTAAGTCTGTTTAAAATGGTTTTTTTTTGTGTTTGACTCAAAGGTTCCTCACAGTCTTCACAATCAAATAAATAATGTTATCAAAAATAAAATATGTTACAATTAGTTGTAACTCTCCTATAAAATATCTTGTCCCTCATAAATATATTCTTTAACAAGTTTTTAAATGTTATTAGTTTCTCTCTGCATTTTCAATATACTAGGAGAGATAGGGCATCAGCAGACTTACCTGAGAAGACTCTACTCACCTGAGGAAAGTGCCAGTGGCACTGAAAATTTGTGGTGTAATGTGACTTGTCTTTATTTTTTCTCTACCAAGGTGTTAGTGGACTTGTCTTCTTAGGTAAGTTTGCTAATACCCTATCTCTCCTAGTATATTAATTTGTGGTGTAATGTGACTTGTCTTTATTTTTTCTTTACCGAGGTGTTAGTGGACTTGTCTTCTTAGGTAAGTTTGCTAATACCCTATCTCTCCTAGTATATTAATTTGTGGTGTAATGTGACTTGTCTTTATTTTTTCTTTACCGAGGTGTTTGTGGACTTGTCTTCTTAGGTAAGTTTGCTAATACCCTATCTCTCCTAGTATATTAATTTGTGGTGTAATGTGACTTGTCTTTATTTTTTCTCTACCAAGGTGTTTGTGGACTTGTCTTCTTAGGTAAGTTTGCTAATACCCTATCTCTCCTAGTATATTAATTTGTGGTGTAATGTGACTTGTCTTTATTTTTTCTCTACCAAGGTGTTTGTGGACTTGTCTTCTTAGGTAAGTTTGCTAATACCCTATCTCTCCTAGTATATTAATTTGTGGTGTAATGTGACTTGTCTTTATTTTTTCTTTACCGAGGTGTTTGTGGACTTGTCTTCTTAGGTAAGTTTGCTAATACCCTATCTCTCCTACTATATTAATTTGTGGTGTAATGTGACTTGTCTTTATTTTTTCTTTACCAAGGTGTTTGTGGACTTGTCTTCTTAGGTAAGTTTGCTAATACCCTATCTCTCCTAGTATATTAATTTGTGGTGTAATGTGACTTGTCTTTATTTTTTCTCTACCAAGGTGTTTGTGGACTTGTCTTCTTAGGTAAGTTTGCTAATACCCTATCTCTCCTAGTATATTAATTTGTGGTGTAATGTGACTTGTCTTTATTTTTTCTCTACCAAGGTGTTTGTGGACTTGTCTTCTTAGGTAAGTTTGCTAATACCCTATCTCTCCTAGTATATTAATTTGTGGTGTAATGTGACTTGTCTTTATTTTTTCTCTACCAAGGTGTTAGTGGACTTGTCTTCTTAGGTAAGTTTGCTAATACCCTATCTCTCCTAGTATATTAATTTGTGGTGTAATGTGACTTGTCTTTATTTTTTCTCTACCAAGGTGTTAGTGGACTTGTCTTCTTAGGTAAGTTTGCTAATACCCTATCTCTCCTAGTATATTAATTTGTGGTGTAATGTGACTTGTCTTTATTTTTTCTCTACCAAGGTGTTAGTGGACTTGTCTTCTTAGGTAAGTTTGCTAATACCCTATCTCTCCTAGTATATTAATTTGTGGTGTAATGTGACTTGTCTTTATTTTTTCTCTACCAAGGTGTTTGTGGACTTGTCTTCTTAGGTAAGTTTGCTAATACCCTATCTCTCCTAGTATATTAATTTCTGACCTAATCTCCTTTAGTAAAACCTAACATAAAATTGCCTTAATTTTCAATGATGGATTATGATCTGGATTGGATGGATTTATTTAATCCATAATCCAAATAAAACATAGGCATTTATTTAAAAAAATAACGATAAAGATCATTTACAGCTATTGTTTTAAAAGTTTGATAATTTTAAAGCTAAACCTCATTTGGTCCAACACCACTTATATGACACCTTGATTGAATTTTGACTGCCTTACAATTTCTTGCTTCCTCAAAACTTCAAAAACCGTGTTGATTGTTATAAAAAATAGAAGGAACTAATGAACTTAAGAATTTAGAGCTCATGCATGGAGTGTTGACCATAGCGATTCCTAACTTTTAAGTGATGACACCTGAGACAATTTTCTGGAAAGGGGAAACGCAATCCAATGATTATCAAAGTGTAACAGAAACAATCACAATAAAGAAGAGAAATAACAATTTAATCCACAAATTAGAACACTCAGCTCTTATCAGTTGACACATTAACATTTTACTAGTCTTACCTTGTCAACCACGTGTTTATACACCAGCCCTTGAGAGTCCACATAGAATGTTGAAAATCCATCATACCACCTAAAAAGTACATTGATTAATGTGGATACCAACAACACTATTAATGGACAAAGACTGCTGTTACCTATTATTTAGCTGCAGTTTATTATTCACTGTCATTGCTGTACATACTGATTTCATATGTATATGAATAGTTTTTCTTTAAAATTTGTCTTTCCACATAGTGTATTTGTCTTTTAAGTTATATAGCAAAGAAATAATATTATTAAAATAGGGCATTGCAATACAATTTTAATTGAAATGAAATGAAAGTATATTTATTCCCCAAACATTCAAATGTATACATCAGTAAGTTAAATGATATTGTTCAACATAATAATACAAAATAATACAAAAATACACTGAAAAATAATATAAGGTAATCGTTAAACAAACTATCTAAAATGAAAACAAAAATAATAGAAAACCGTACAGTAATTCCTTTTCATGGGAAAAGCCTACATCGGCATACTGCCTGTGCGTAGGCTGAGTTGCAAGTATTTTTTTTCAAAAGACTAAAATGTAATTGTTCTATTACAGATTATTATATAAGGGGAAAATATTTTAAATGTATGTCTATACTAACTAAAATATACATAAATAAGAATAGGAGGTAAACAATATTTTATAAGAAGGAAAAAATATGTAATATTTATAAATAATAATAATACTATGAACTTTGAAATATGGAAAAAGTGGTAGCACAAATTAATTTAATAATTAACACTTCAATGACATTGCAACTCGGAGGTGAGGCAATCATATTCAAAAAGTAATCACTGACTGTATGCCAGTTTAGGAAGGGCCAGAGAAACAAGTTCATGCAGGATGATGCCCTGTGAATACTTCTCGCAATGCCTACATAACTGCTGTCATTGCTTCTCGTAATCCAGTCTCAACACAAGACCCTCATACAAAGGCCCACTCATATAGCACCGGCCTCGGCCACAGTTCACCCAGTGGGGGGGGGGGGGAGGAGTGGCGTGCATCAAATCCGCCCGTAGACACTAGTAATGACACAGTAGTAGTAGACACTAGTAATTATATCACCTGCTTCATTTCTAACAGTATTTTAAAATAAATATTATTCACTGATTTAATGCTCATATTGTTAACATTATGATTAATCAAAAGTGACAATTACTTTTCTAATGTAATCCTTTTTATAAGTACAATATATAGCAACCAGTATATTGGCTTTTATAGGCCAGATACCAAACTAATGAAAGATTTAAAAATTAGACAAATAAAAAAAAATCTACAGTACAAAGTACTTATGTCTTAGAGTTTAAATATTGATCTCCCGTCACAGAGCTGAATCCAGATTTCTCAATCATTTAACATCTGCTTCTCTGATTGAATGAAGACCAACTAATCCCTCCTGAAAAGAACGCAATCATTAACTATGTAATCCATAATTTGAACTTCGGCTCCACAATCACATGACTGATCATTTCCCATTCCCTACTTAAATTTCCAGTAGCTGCATCTTCCCACACCCATGTGAAAACGACTCAACATAGTCCATTCCTTACGAAGAAGTTTCATTCCAACTGTGATAGTCATAAGGTCTGATACCAGAAACTTGTTTCAACTGTCAAACATATGCCAAGTTAACGCCCAGTGGGTTTTTTGTAAAAATTTGTTTGAGTATAACTGGGAAGCTAGTCGAAGAGGTGGTTTTCTAGATTTAAGTCGCCCTCCACATTGTGGGATTTCTTGCAATATGGGGGATTCGGAGTAGACAGGATCTTTTAAACTCTCTGAGAATTGCCTTTGCGTCTAATATCCGGAGGAGCTATGTGATGCAGCACTGGAAGCCATGGTAGAGAGGTTGCAAAGAGGCAGCCGCTGATAGCCCTTATCGCCATATTTAGTTGTATACAACATCTGGAACATGAGTACTATTAAAGGGGATGATTTTTTTTCGCATCTGCAGCAACCCTTAAGCGGTACGTATCCCTTGAGTTGTGCTAAAAGAATGATGATTTTGGTACCTGAATTGTCACTTCTCTGACCTCTCAGCTGTGCCAGCTGCCAAACAAAAATTGGTCCTTCTAAGGGCCAGCAAAATTCTAATTAAAATTACAACAATAAATTAAAATCAAAAAATTAAATTTATTTAACAGCACAATATCACATATAAACGGTAAACTCTGCAGCACATAGACGCTAAATTGAGAATGTTGCTGTGACTGTGTGTGTAGAGATAGAATCTGTCACACAAGTGCTCTCTGCACACTATTCAACGTGAGTTAACTAATGTATCAAGTCCACCATTTAGTCATGGGAAGGATATAACATACTTTTAATGCAGCTGAATGTTAAATACTATCTACTTGATTATCATGTATGTTAATTTCTTATGGTAAAATATTTGGTTAGATAAGACCACAGGGAAATGTTCAACACGTTTGTTCTCTTGTCATTAAAGTCTGTCAAAAACAAGTCGTAACTTTTCTTATATGAGGCGTGTTTTTAAAGTAAGTACCGTTTTGATATAAAAAAACAAAAAGTAAATCTTTTCCAAAAATGATTTATTCACTTGAAAAGCCATACTTTACTCTACTTTTCTACTTAATTCCCATTAATATTAAGGCACTTATCGTATCTTGGGATCAGCTTTTGTATGCCACGTCAAAGAAGGTTGCCGCCTGATTAGACAACCACTGCTTCACAGTTGTTTTTACTTCGTCATCATCGGAATGGCGCTGCCCTGCCAGATGCGTCTTCAAGTGCAGAAACAAATGGTAGTCGCTCGGCGCTAGTCGGGACTGTATGGAGGGTGGTCCAATTGTTCCCAGCCAAAAAAAATGATAAGGTCTTGTGTTCGATTTGCTGAGTGTGGACGGGCATTATTGTGGAGCAAATCGACACCAGCACTCAGCATGCCATGCCTTTTGTTTTGAATTGCGCGGCGCAGGTTTTGTAAAGTCTTACAGTATGCAGCTGCATTGATCGTGTCACCGCGAGGCAAAAAATCGACCAGCAACTCACCCTTTCTGTCCCAAAACACAGTGCACATGATTTTCTGAGCAGAAATTGTTTGTTTTAATTTCACTTTCCTAGGGGATGATGAATGCCGCCATTCCATTGATTGCTGCTTCGATTCCGGTGTAACGTAGGCTACCCATGTTTCATCGCCAGTGACAATATGGCTTAAAAAATCATCCCCCTCATTACTGTATCGCTCGAGAAAACACAATGCACTGCCCAATCTTTTGGTTTTGTGCTCATCAGTCAACATTTTTGGCACCCAGCGTGAACACAGTTTCCGATAATTTAAACGTTCGGACACAATTTTGTAAAGAACACTTCTTGAGACAGCAGGAAACATTTCAGCTAAGGGCGAAATCGTGAATCGTCTGTTCCCTTTCACTTTACAGACCACTGTTTGAATCAGATCATCAGTAATGACTGAAGGTCGCCCACTTCGTTCCTCATCATGAATGTGCGTGCGGCCATCTTTAAAGGCCCTAACCCATTTCCGAACCATTCCAGCACTCATAATGTTTTTTCCATACACTTCACTGTTTTGGCGATGAATGTGAACTGCTTTGAAGCCTTGAGCACAGAGAACCCGTATTACAGCACGCACTTCGCAGTCGGCGGGATTCTCAATAGGTGGAGTCATTTTAAAATCACGCAAACACATGTAGACTCCATTGGATGGTTCCGTAATGGCGTCTGTGGCTTCCCAACAGATGTGGCTGCATGGCGTGCATGCGCTAAACGGCGACCGCAGCGCTGCGGTGGCGTAATTTTAAAACTGTACTTACTTTTAAAACACGCCTTGAATAACTGAAGAATATTTATTTATATCTTAAATTATTTTAGTTAAATGTTATTATACTTACGACTCTTGTTCTTTATCAATTGACTCCCTCAATTTTAACATATTTATTTTCCAGAACACCAACATAACCTGAAAAAGATCGTAATTTTACATTTCTGCGATTAAAATATTAGTAATATCATATAATCTTACTCAACATACACATATCAAGTTAGATGGTCTTCATTACACCTAACAGAGAGACCTTTACTAAAAGTATAATCTAAACTACACATAATTATTAAGATAAGATTTCTTTAATGTGTTCTGGTTCTCTTGCCTCACAAAATGATTTCACTTTAAACAACTCAAAATAGTAAAACCTCTTTATTAAAAAATTTCCGTATTAACTTGATATATTTATAGTGGGTTGCGTTTGATAAGTCTGCTTAACCCATTGCGGTAGACATACGAGCTCAGCTCGTGCCGGCCGTTCCGGACTCAATGCCGACATACGAGCTGGGCTCGTACTGCTATTAGCAACGCTATTGCTCACATAGTTCTTTAAAAATCCAACAGATAGCGTTTGAATGCTCTCGTGTAAGTATTTGGGAATACAAATATACAGCTGAATTTTGTTTTGCGTGTTGGCTAAACTCAGTGTCAGTTTTCGATTTATTGTTTGTTTACACGCTGTGTTTATGTTAGTGTGCTGTCTTAGCTATCTGACATTGACCTAGTTTTGTTGTCGTGTGTTTATGTTTGATTTATTTGATTTAAATTTACGTTTATTATTTGAATTATGGATCGTACAAAACAATTAGATGATGATGAAGTGGAAATGTTATTAGATAGTGATTATAGCTGTAAGTGACAGAAGTGAAGACTATGTAATTGTGTCCAGTGCTAAGAGAGCAAATTCTAGTTTACAAATTGAAGTAGGCATTGACTACGAAAGTGATATTGGAAATAATAATAGTGTAAGTGGTTTTGACAACATCTGTTCAGATGATGATTTTGTTGCTGCTTCAGATGACGAAATAGGTAAGTCTATTATACATTTGTTCAGCCTAGCACAAGTAGGCCTAACCTACAAACAGAAGATCTGTAAGTAACATTATATAATTTTTTTGGCATGTTATTATATTATCAATGTGTATGAAATTTGTTTTCTATGTAAAAAACATTATAAGGTTTCAGAAAATAGTGATTAAATAAGATTTCAATAGTAAAAAAAAATTAAAAAATTTTTTTTAAAATTTTTATACATTATTTATTTATTTTTTTTATAAATAAACACAAATTGCAAAATAAATTTATATGAAAATCAGTTAGTCAATTATGTAGTTTAAAGACAATTTGTTTTTACATAAAAAGGTAAAGATTTCATATTTCTATCTATTATATTGTATTTTTTACAAATTTTTAACTGAAACCTTGCATTATTAATGATTTTAAATGCTGCCAGTAGTGCTGTGAAGGCTAGAATACCTACTACCTCAATGGGTTAAAAGGGCAGTCCTTTATATTTTATTAAGGACCCATTACTTAAAATTTTACAACAGACAAATCTAATATTTAAATTAGCAGGGAAGTTTTGTCTAAAATTTGCATGGTTAATAGTGTGGCGGCTCCCTGGCTAAGACTTCAAACTTTAGAGTCAATAGTTCGAATTTCCAAGTGAACTAATCAATCGTTGTTAAGGGCCGTATTTCAATTGTTGAACAAAGTTGACGATGCACAGGCCTGCATCTCATGTAAATTGGTGTCAAAAAATGTATTTCACTGTACGAAACAATAGTTTTTAATTAGCATAAAACGTGATGGTACATATACAGTACAAGTAAAACGTCACACAACAAAAAATTTATTACAATATAAGCACAAAATGTACAAATACAATTTAATCTTTTGTGAATCCCTCTGGTCTGAGGAAGGTGAGTGTAGCACAATGGATCACCATAATATTTGTGCATTTTGTACTTGTAATACATTTTGTGTTGTGTGACGTTTTACTTGTACTGTGTAAGAAACAACTACAATACTGTTATATCCAGAACCTTGGATGTTCAGTCAACCAAGCAGATTGTTCTTTCATGGAAAGCCTTTATTATGCAAGTCAGTGTGCACAAAAGTAAACTAAAATTTTGCATCGATTTCCCTCTATGTAATATTTCAGATTCATCTTTTTAGTGTGTTATATTTTACTGCACTGTATTTTTATTAAAGAGCTTAGTATTTGATAAAAAGTCATTGACTCATTAATGACCTGGCTTCTCAATATCTGTAATATAAATTATTTTTTGTTAATTTTGAACGTTACATGGTGTTTTGTCCATAACATTAGATGATTTACATAACACAATTTAGATTTTCATATATTCCATAACGATGAAGATTTCCCAAGGCAACATGTTCTGTTTTTAGTTGAAAAGTAACAACAGCATTTTTTTTAATTAGAAAATCTGAAATATCATTCAACTCTTCCCATGATTTGTTTTATAATTCATTTTGCAAGATAATTTGAGATTGAGTTTTTATAGAATATTTAATTTTGTTCTTTTCTTGATAGAATTGAGTTTTATTGTTTTTATGGGGTACATTGTTTTTTGTTTAGCTAGTTTGTCAGCTAATTCATTTTCTTTTATATTACAATAAGATGAAATCCATTTGAAAACAAAATTTATATTCTGGTCATTTAAATGTTTAAAAAGTTTTCTGTATCCCCTCAGTTCTTTTGCTTCAATCTTTATATCTTTATGAATCACATTAATTGTTGATTTATAGTACAAAAATAAAGACAATGTCTTAAGACTGTATATATTCATCAAGAGATTGTTTAGAGGTAATTTAATTGCTGCTATTTTACTATCAAGGGCAGTCATTTTTAATGATATTTTAAAAGTTTTGCACTAACCTTTAATGTATAAAAGCCTGGTTATAAAAAAACTTTGAGTTTTATAATCTTATAGGTTTCATAACGGCGACCATTTAAAATTTTGATTCACAAATAACTTTGAACAAGTTAATCCTAAAAAATTCATAATCAATAATTATTTGTGGTTTGGCAAATTTAATTTTAAGTAAAACTGTACAAATTCATGAAAATTGGATGAAAAATAACGGAAAAATGTTGATTTATTTCATATTGAGTTTTCTTATATTTACTAAATACCTGTGTATCAGCTAATTGCACTGTTATTAATCAGCTGATTTACATAATTTCATTGTTAGTTTGACAGTAACTTCTAAATGGCAAGAAATTTAGAGTTACATTACGTTACATAATAAAATACAAAACCTGTGCTACACATTCATAGTTTGTGATATGCATTTCTTTTGTGGAGCAAGAATGTTGCACTTTTCCACAGTGCAAATGTTGACAATATCCCAGTGTTAAAACATTTGCTACATAACACCGAATTTGTTGCATAAATATTTAACTGTTTTCATCTATTAAAGTACAGCTTTCGTTGTTCCTGCCAAACTAACAATGAAATTATGTACAACACAATATGAAATTTAACAAAGTTTCTCCATTATTTTTCATATGATTTTCATGAAATTTGTGGACTTTTACTTTAAATTAAATTTGCCAAAAATAATGATTGATTATTAATTTTTTGTAGAATAAACAGTTTCAAATAAAGATAAAAATCGTTAAGAAAAAATTCTGGCTGAAAGGATACTTTTGTGATTTTTGGTTGTTTTTAATATGATAGCTGTATTTGTTTATATGCAGGAACAACACCTTAAAAGATTACCGGAGAGTTCAGGGACAACCTGTATATTTTATCTGTCTTGAAAAAACTATCATGCTTGAAAATAAAAAAAACACTAATTTTATTTGTTTTGTCCTTATAAACTAGTGCATGAGCAAACATATTTACAATTTTTAAACTTCTTTTATTAATAATACATAGGCCCAAAATTAACATTAAAAAACCTCCATTTTCTTGTTTGAGTTCTTTAATGGAAAAGTAATTAAATCAACATTACTTTAACATTCTCAAATACTTAAAATATTTTTTCCTTGTGACCTACAAGGAAGATATTTTCTCAGACATCAACAAATATGTTTTAAATATAAATTTTGTTGATGTGTGAAGATCCCCCTACCTTGTAGGTGAAAGGCCTCAATAAAAACAATATTTCATTAGAAATAATTAGAATTAAACATTTTCTTTTAATTTAAATTCTAAGATGTGTTTAAAAATTAATGCTAAATATTTTCATATAAAATCCCTATTGTTAGTCTTTTTCAAGCCTCATAAATAACTAATATAATCAAATTCTAATTTATATTAAATGCTCACTCTAAGTCCTGAAATCCCTCTTATCCTCCATCGTACTTTGACACTACTGTCTTCTGAATGTGATGTTATCTTCAGAATTTCAAATTTAACATATGCAAATTTTAAATGGCCTACTATTCTAAGGAGTGCAACTTGTTTTACGTAGTGGTAAATTCCCCTGTAAAAAACCAAACCAATTATTTATTTGTAGTAACATTAAGAGGATGTAAAAAAAATAAAGATATCTATTAACTATTAATCATTAAAGTATTCTTTGTAAGGCCTGGTTTACATTAGTCGAGTAGAATTAGTAGAAATTTGGTGAGTTAAACTTGGCCGTCAACTCACCTAGTGTGTACTCAATCACTTTTGAGGACTTGCCTATCACAAACCACTCTATACCAACAGATTTACTGTCAATTTAGCAATAAATAAGTTCCAAAAGAGTATCTAAATTATCAAGAGTTAATTTGAAAAATCATACTATTACTCTTTGGTATCTTTAATGCTAGTTCAGTAATAATGATGCACCAAGATTGATTGGAGCAGATACACCAAGATTATCTCTTCTCTTAATTCAATCTCTCACCCAAAATCGTGTTTCTCTGTTCCTTTCCTCTTCCACTATTTCATTACCTCATCTATCAACAAATCGTATATCCTTTTCAAGCACCTATTTAATGCAACACAAGTTTTAGAAGACACTTTCATCAACAATTTTTGTTTTTAATTCATTGCTATGCCTCTGGTCTACAATATTCACTTAAATAGTTCTTACCTCCTCCAAAAAGTGTTTTCTTAAAACTCTTTTGCTTACAAGTTTTGTCAATAGGTTGAAATCATCAGAGAACGTGCCAAAATTACAACACTAAACAGAAACATAAAACAAGAAGGTCTACGGTTGATATCATGGTCCCAGTTCATGTAGTAGCTCTATGAGTTTTAATTTTGACAATTGCTCTGATGATGTCAACGTATTGACAAAAAACGTAAGAACAAGAGTTTTATGAAAACATATTTTGGACTATTTGACGGAGGTAAGGTGCTAACACACTTAATAATCGTCCAATTGCAAAACTCTTGCCATATTCATAATTATTCACACAATTTGAGCTATATTTATGAGAATATTTTTCAGTTATTCTATTTTTCATAATTTTCCCGACTTTTCTGCTGAAAAAAAATCATATTCTTATTTTCTTGTTTTTTATCTTGAAAAAAAAAACTATCGGCAAAAAAGCATGCAGATCATCATTATATGAGCAAACATGGATTTCAAATGAGCAAATAGTCTTTGTTATAAATTAAGGCAGACTTTTCCTTAGAAAGTGTCATTAATTAAAAAACACCAATAGCAAATGAAAATCTCGTGGTTATCAGCTGACTCCTTTCAAATTTGTTTTGACTCTGATTAGGATCGAACTGAGATCCTTCAGCTTGTGAAGCTGGACTTGAACCAACTTTGCTAAATTAAGACAAAACAACATAACTATAAAATTACATTCACTTAATAATGTTGTAGACCTAAGTGAAATTAAACACATAACAGCAAATTGCTTTGTACTAATTTAACTACGATAGAAAAAAGTAAATCCCTTGTGCAACAGACTGTGAAGGACCAAGGCATGTTAGATGGTCTTAAACTACAAAATAATGATAACTGATGATATAAAATATTTTCACATAGTTTATATGCTGTAATGAAATCAACAATGCAAGGATAAGTCGAGGACTGACATTAATGATGGAGATCATGATGTTGGTGGACTTAAGTTTAAAGAGAGTTGTCGTAAGTCGATCATGTCAAGCTGTGCGTTCAAGAAAACAGAAAACTTCACAACTCATAACCTGTTAAGACTTAATACCTTATAACCAACTAAATTAAGAGGAAAGAAAGCATTTCTTGTGTCAAGACTATCTCACCTCGAAGTTGGATATTGCTTGACATCAAATCACCTTGACTGCGTTAAGTTAAGGATACTAACCAGAATTATGCAGTTAATATTGTTTCCGAGCACCTTGACATGCACTGTTATTACCTTTTAGTCATTTTAATAAAAAATTTGCATCCCTAAGAAACTCTTCATGAAAATTTCTTAGAATACAGTTGTATTAACTTCTTAAAAAAAATTACAATCATATTAAAACAATTTAAAATCTAGTCAAATTTAATTATTTTGCATATAACTTATGGAGCATTTTGTACAATATTATAACTTCTATTGCACTTACACTGTCCTGATGCCTCTAATATTGTTTTCAAAAACAATGTTCGGATGGTAGATTTTGTAATCCATGGGGTGTGTGAAGAGTTTTCTTAACTGAAACAAAGTAAATTTTAAGCTTTTTTTAACTGAAAAAAGAAAACAAAACTGTAGTAATAAAATTATAAATTATTTATTCTGGAATATAAACATAACTGTTTGTTTAACATATACTGGGTGTCTCATGTATAGGATCAGGAACTGTCCTACAGAAGTTTAAAAGATTTTTCCGAATTTTTTCGAATAAATTTAGTAACTCCTAAATGGTTCAGGCTGGTTTCAATTGGCATAATAAACATTTCCAAATAAAAATGTTCTCTTAAAAATTAATGCTCAATGTGTTGTTTCCAAGTGATATGAAAAATTCAGAAAATTTGATTACGAGAAGCAAAATCTGCTCTAGCTTGGAAGCTCCTCACGTTATGTAGTCAAAATTAAATTTCCTGCAACTTTTATCCCATGGCTTTTCTTCATCACAAATTGTAATCTCATAAAAGGCATTACATTCAAAAAGGAAATCCCATTCGGAAATCAGTCTGTGCACAGCTCTTATTTCGGGGCTATAAATTAAATATAATTTTTCAAATTTCAAATCTGATAAATATATGGAGATCAGGAATATGTTTGGTTTGTTGACATTTTAATCTAGATTGATTTTCTAATAAATCTGCTCTACTTTTTAATATGATTTGTACTATGTGACATCCTTTATAGATAAGACTATAAATTACCATGCTTCACATTGTTATTTATACTGATTTTATTGAAGTTTTTGATAGTGTAAACCATCAACTGTTGCTTCCAAAACTTAATTACTACAGCTTTTCAAATTAGTTAATTAATTTCTTGGGATCATACCTCAGTGATCGGCAGCAGTATGTGTCCTACCAGGGATATAGGTCTAACGTTTTTCTAGCTAGGTCTGGAGTCCTCAGGGCTGTAATTTAGGCCCAGTACTTTTTAATTTATTTATAAATGACCTAGTTTTTAAATTAAAATTGAATGTTTTAATGTATGCTGATGATTTAGAAATATTCAATGTGATTAGGGATGTAATTAGTTGTCATGGAATTCAGAGTGATTTAGACCCATTAACTCGCTGGTGTCAGGAAAATTTTCTTAATTTGAATATAAATGAATGTTGTGTTATGACTACTTGTAGAAAGAACGATTCTATTTATTTCCATACAGTATAAATAATAGTATACTGAATAGAGTTAAACAGTTTAGCGACTTGTGTGTTCTTAATTCAGAAGAATTTACTTTTTCTGGACACATTCTTAATATATTAAAAAAGGTGTACAACACACTACGGTTTATTTCAAGACTTGGAAAGCAATTTAGTACCTAATATTGAAAATTAAAAACATTATTCATATCACTTGTACACTCTTGTTTGGAATTCACAAGTGTTGTCTGGTTACCTTCAACTAAAATATACTCTGACATGATTGAATGAATTCAAAAGAAGTTTTTGTGATAATTATATTATATAGATTATTTGGCCCTTAAATCATCCAATTTGGTTTGTTAAGATACGAAGAAATGTTGAATATTTTAGTTTTTGAACGACTTTCTAAAAGGCACAACGTTTCTCAGCTTTTTTGTCTTACATGCTGTTGTTACGGGAATAGTAGATGACTATAACTCTGAGTGCGGTCAATTGGTATGTTCCGGCGTACCGTGGCCCGGCAAGCAGGCTTTTTTACTCTGGTGGGGCTCGTACTGTTGCTCACGCTTCTTTTTTCCTAAATTTGTCAATGACATTATTTAATTCTATAGCTAATGATGTTGATGTAGCTATGAGACCAGCAGTTTTTAGAACAGTATGATTGCATCTGATGGAATGAATCTGGTTAAGACTCCATTTAGTTAATATTATACAATTATTTATTGATTGAGGTGGATTTTTCTTATGTATGTGTTTGCATTTTTTATCAGTATTTTTCTTTGTTTATTATTGTTTAATTTTACTAATATAATTCATATGTATGTCAGACTGTTTTGTTGTGTATTGGTTTTATTAAATTTTACCTCTCAGTTATAATCTAAACAGAAGCGTGTTTTATTATTTTTGCCCAAAAAATAACCTGTTATTGTAACCGAAGAACGCTACGAGGTACAGACTTTGTCTTTTTTTTCATTATGTACCGTACTGTGTTCCTTTTAATTGGACCAATAGGTCTGTTAGGGGCACATTCTAGGTTCTTAATGTTCTATAGAACCCTCATACAGGTTTGTTTTAGTTTTACCTTAAGTTATTTTTATATGTCATTTTGTATTCATTACTTATTATATTTCGTAAGCTTTTGTTTACTAGACTTTACTTTATGAAAATTTTGTTATTTACTTTGATATTTTGTGATTTTTTTTCGTATTGTATATTTATTTAAATGTTTAACACATATTGTGTGGAGGTGAGATCAGTGTATGAGATTTTTTATTATTTAATGTATAATAGAACCTGCAATAAATATTATTATTATTATTATTATTATTACTATTATTGTTGGGCTACAATTGTAGGCTACAAGAACAGTTTTATTAATTTTAATTCTGATGAGGTAAGGTATAAGTCAGAGATTAAATTTTATGAACATTTTGGACTCAACATTTTTCTTAATCTCATGAAGGGTTACCTTATGAATTGGAAAACATTTTCAAAATAGTTGTACCATGGTAGTATGCGCAGAGCTCACACTTTTGGGATATAACTAGAACAGAATTTTTCAAATTTCAAATCAGATAAAATTATGAAGATCAGGAAACTTTATCTCTCTCACACACATTAATATTGAAAATTACTTACAATTGGTACTAGCAATTACTATAAGGCATTCGAAACAAAAATTATAAATGGTGGAAATAAAAATAGAGAAGATGATGACTAAAACAAACCATGCAATATGTATAACCCCTAAATTATGGTTGCTAGTAAATAAAATACTAAAATTGCTTATTTACAAAATAGTTGTAATACTACTCACATTGTCTGATAAAACTTCATGTATATATTGGAGTTGTTCTGGTGAAGCTTTTCCACCCTCATTGTTTTGTGGTTGATTTTTGGGTCCATTACTTGATTCAGAGAGCAATATCATTCTTTTCTCATATTCAGATATCATCGGCCTTATAGGTGTTCCAAAAGTAAAAGGATACAGGTTGGTATAGTAAATTTCCCTACTAACTCCATTTTGTAAAAAATCATCTTGATATTTTAATGTGTTTCTGTTATTGACTGATTGAAGAGAACGGAATGATTGTATGTTTAAATGAGATGTT